>WIGM01000433.1:0-26321 GCA_014235935.1 Colletotrichum musicola | reverse complement strand
ACCTGCGTCTCGGCGCAAGTCCACACAAATGCAGGTGTAAGACGATCCCGCTCAGTCGATCTACAGCGGTCGCCATATCTCAAATAAGTCGGAATGAACTGCGATGATGAGCCGAAGACACCGCGAGAACATCGAACTGTCTCACTGACGGGCGCTTCGCAAGGGCAGCGGGCGAAGCCATCATGTCAACCAACCCGCAGCCATTGAGCGAGAGTACCTGTGGAATTGATGTCGCAACACCATTGACAAAACCCACGATAACCTCAGCAATGCGGCTTCGGGACATTGAAACCATGCCCAGAAACTAGATCAATCGAGCGGACGTCATTACTCGACCAGTAGTCGCAGAAAAATGATGCTAGGATAAATGTGCAAAAAAAGACAAAAGATGTTGCGACCTACCTAGGGATCGAACCTAGAATCTTCAGAGTGTGACTTGAGAGCCGAAATCTGACGCGATGCCATTTCGCCAGCAGGCCTGATGTGATTTGATGACTAAACTGTGGCAGATTGTTACTTAAGTAGCTTAGGCACGACCGAGGTAGGTAGGCGCAGATCACTTGACCCACGATGTGGAGTCCTCGTGGCAGGTGGCTGGAGTGACATAATGTGCACCATGCTTCTGGTCCTCTGTTCAAAGAGCCTCTAATGCAGCGGTGGATTAAGGGCCTCTGTTCCGCGCGCGACATACGGAACAAAAGCAGTGCTGAACATTGGGTATCAACAAAGCATGGCAATTGTGCCTTATTCAGCCTCTTTCACGGCCTTGACAATGGGATCTGTGGGCCCCGCTTCCACACCCTGAGGATCCCACACCGCCTCGATGATGCTCATGCGGCATCCCTTGGGCCGCAAAACACCATTGAAGACGAATCGCTCGTCAGCCGCCTTGAAGAGGGCCCGGTACTCCTCCTCGTTGCGCTCCTGGGCGTTCAACACCGCCAGCATGACCATATCCATGCTGCGGATGATGCGCTCGTCCCATGGCGTCTCCTCTCCGGCCTCCCGAAGGCAGTGATCTTTGATTACTACCTTCGCCCCGGGCTTCATTGCCGGCACAAGGTTCTTGAGGATCGATACGGCATAGGGCGTCGAGTAGTTGTGGATGACCCAGCGGAAGAAGTACACTGTCGACTGTCAGTAGGCAACCCCACACTGGTGCTGGGCTTCGGGGCTCACCATCGGCACCCTTGACGGTCTGCTCTGTGAAAAAGTCATGGGTCACCAGTTGTATACGTTCTGCCACCTGGGCGTCCTCGGATAACGGCTTCGGCGCCGAGTCGATTGTCTTTTGCAGGTCTTGGACGACGAATTTCATATTCTTCCACTTCTTGGCCAAGTCGATGCACACGAATCCATGGCTGCCGCCAACGTCGACCAGCGTCCCCCCTCTGGCGTCAATGTCGCCGAAATCATACGAATCAACCAAGTGTCTGATTTCGTAGCCCTCTCCACCAGTAAGACTCATCATAGCACCGCCGAACCGTTTGGCACGAGCGGGGTCCTTGCCGAAGGTCACGAACATCGGTTCTTTGTCGACAGTGTCGAACGCAAAGTTGAAGCCAGTACGTGTGAGAGAAGTGGCCTCCGGGTGTGCTTTGATGGCCTGGAGCACATGGGCAGAGGCCGGAAAGTTGTCTTCCAGATTGTAGCCAACCCAATCCTGGAGTGACTGGTCCTCGGCGAGCAGTCGCGATGCGGCTGTGTGGGCAATGACGCCGTGAGAGGGCTCGCGAAATATGCGGTTGGTCATTGCATGGCGTAGCACGCGAGCGAGGTTGACGGCGTCAAGCGATGTTTTCGTCTGGAGTTCAGCAAGCGTAATGGAACCATCGAGAGGCACCAGCTTTGCTAGGCCAAAGTGGTTTACGATTTGCAGACTGAGGCTGTCTTGATACTATCCCAAAGTTAGTCCTGCAGGCGATGTCGTCGGGGTTTACGCACACTCCAAGCCTTCCATCTGACATCCTCCCGGGGTCCATGGACCAACGCCTCCAGCTCTCTCGTGGCGAAGATGATCTCCATGCGGCTCTGTTGGATCTCCTCGGGTAGCTTGGGGAAATCCAGAGGGCCATTCGGGTCCAGGGTCGGCAGCGGCAAGTCGTGTTCCTTCATGTAATTCTCAAGCTTTTCGGTCTCGGTGGCAATCCTCTTCGCAAGCCCCGACATTCTCGATACCGAAGTAGCTACCGTTTTCGTCGCCGTTGATCCGTTGCTGAGGACATCATCCTTGGGGTTACGGGACAAGAAGGGAGACGTAGAGGGGAGCTCATGCTTCTTCCCTTCGGCTTCTCCTGTGTCTGAGGACGACTTGGTGCTTAGCCAAGAACTGGGTTTGGACTTTGTCATTTTGGCCGAGGAATCAAGTTGAGAGAAGCGCTGCTTGACCTTGGGCTGCGACTAGGTGGATGGGAACGAGCCGTGATGGACAAGGCGATGCTCGTACTGCCGACGGTAGTGGTGCCGCTCGGGCCGTCGCAGCGTTGGGGACCCGAGGCCGTGGACCCGGGCTCGAGCAAAGAGACTTCGGATTTCTGTCACACAGGGGAGAGAGGACAAAGTGTTCCAGCGGTCGAGAGAAACTTGCGAGTTGACGTGGTTTCGGGGGCGTCTCTGGGTCCAATGGCTTGGGAAGGGGGACCGCCCTCGGTTTTAATTGAACGGATCCCGATGTCCAGACTGCCAGTCGAGTCCAGGCGGTCCCCTGAGCGGGACGGAGCTGGGATGGGGACTGAATCGGTGCGACGATGACAACTAGTACCTAGCGTTTGAGCCATGCTTTTCTGCGATCCGACGCTATGGCCCAGGGTGGCCATCGGCGTTTTTGTTCGTCGTTCTTTTCCTTTTCCTTGTTCTCGCTCTCGCGGGGGCTAGTGGCCAGAGCCGTCCGGCCCGGGGATGGTTTGCGACCCGTCCCAAAGCAACGGGCGATCGCATAATTATAGCGTCAGTTCGATGCTGTTCCAGAGGCCGGTAAGCTGTTGCGAGATTCGCTCTTCGTGATGGATTCCATGTCGACGGTGTAAGACGCAGCGGGAAGTGGGTAGGTCGACGACGACCAGACTTGGCGTACGAGGGCTTTGCAGCACTACGCTGGCCGTCAACCCGATGGAATGCATGGGGTTTGCCTACTTGGGCGGTGATATTGAGCTTGTCTGGCCAATTAACCTTCGTGTGCGGTTGTCAATAGTTCAAAGGAAGCGGATGCAGCGGTAAGAAGGCAATCAGTCCCGTCTTCAGTGTCACAGCAGGAGGTTTATTACGGAACGAAACAGCACCCGTTCCACGGGAATGGAGTAGATGGGGGTCGGTTCACCGCAACTGCCGCTGTACGACAGCATTTCTGGCCAATCATGTTGGTTGGATTTCGTACGTTAAGTGGGTATCAGGTACAATCCCTCCTAGGAAGGAACCACCTTGGTTGCTTGGGGCTGGGCACCTGCCTACCTTGCTGGAGACTTGGACTACGGACGATCAATCGCCATCGCCATTCGAAAACTTGCGTCGAACGATGTCACGATGCAAACTTTCCTTTCGCTTTGCTATCATCCCGCCCCGCCAGTAGAAACCATCTTCGGCCGCTGCCAAACCCTTTTTCCTCGGAGCCAAGCCGTACGTCCGTACCGGCCAGCGAATGGCATACTCACAAGCCGTCGATCTGTTTGCGGCTTTCCAGGTTACAGGGATAGATTCGTCCTTCTTTCACGGCATTTTTCGATGCTAGCTCGTCCCGGCGGCCGCCGTCACACAATGACAATCTAGATTACTCGGCAACAACCGGCTTTCAGAGCCCGTCTCTTGGCTTTTGCCCGTACATGATTCTCAGTGGCATGTACATCAGCACCGAGTTGTCGTGGTATGCCCTCCTCACGCCAACCAGGAAGAGCTCCGTCTGAGCGGCCGACCACTGCAGCCCCCGCGTGAAGGGCCCCAGGGCTATCGCCTGCAGCCCGTCGAGCAGAATCGTCCTCCAATACATTCCGACCGTTTTCAATACTCTGTTCCGTGGCCACGTGCCTATTGGCACGTGGAATACCCTCTCCGTCACGTTGATGAGGCCCGCCTCTCGCATCAAGTTCGGGAGCTGGTCACCGGCCGCTGCATTCAAGTCGACGCCGAGCTTCGAGAGCCCCTGGCCCACAAGCCCCCAGTACTGAGCCACCGGGTGTGTTGGTGACAAGGAGTTGTTCGCCGACGACGGGAAGTGGTGGATCTCTTGCAGCTCGATCCAGCCTCCGGGTTTGAGGTGTCTGCTCTATCGTCAGCCGGCGAAAGCGTTTAACGGTGGCCCGGTTTGCTACTCACGTCATAGATCGCTGGAACAAGGACCTCCAGTCCTTGATTGCCATGACGGTATGCCGCGAGTGGATATAATCAAAGTGATCTCTCGGATACAGCCATGTGCTCTCGATATCGTCCACTTCGAACCTCACGTTTGGCGGCACCCAGTCGGGCTGGATGGGGCTTAGGTCGACGCCGAGCACCGTCGCGCTGGGGTACCGATCACCCACTGCCATCGTCAGCATCCCAAATGGTTTTCCCGACGGTTCATTCGCCTACTCTCGATGGCCCAGACGCCCGTGCCGGTCCCGATATCCAGCATCTTCTGCGGGTAGTCTCCTATTGGCGCAAAGCTCAGCCTTTGGCTACACAGCAGCTTCACCATCGCATGCTTCATGTCCTCCCTTTCCTGCTCCATCTCGTCGTTGGGGAAGTTGTAGCGACCCTCTCGGAACCGATGATATCGCCGCCCGTTTTCGTATAAAAAGTCTCGCACCGAGGACTCGAGCGACGTGGTGGCATTCGTTGCGCTCTCCGTCTCGTAGCCCGTATCGGAGCCGCCGTCCGACGCGTCGAACACCGAACGCAACTCGTCGCTGTCTGCCGCGATGGAGCCCTCTGCCTGCGTCGCAGCCTCTGACGATTCGGTGACTTGTTGCTCGGCAGACAGATCTGGGAAAATCGGGGTGCCATTAGGGTGGGTGAGCCCCGCCATTGGCATCGAAGCGTCAAGCGAAGGTATCCGACTGCGATTGGCATACTCGGGAGGGGTCTCTGGGTGGTTGCGAGCAGCAGGATCAGCCGGTGTCCTGTCAAAGCTGTCTCTCGTCATATCGACCGGTCTATCGTGGTTCGCGCAATTGCCGTTCGAGTCCGTTGCCGCTGCAGCTGCACCGACCGCCACGTCGAAGAATCGTCGACTAGGACGCTGAGCGAACTGGGTACCAGACATGATGTTGTCCTCTGCTGGGAGAGCCTGGTGATGGTCTTCATTCTCGTCGTTCTCCGGTGCAAAGAGTCCGCCCGGCACATTTCGTGCTGTCGGGTCCAAGGTCTGTCGAGGGATGGAAACATCCGGCAGCATCTTGGGCGGTCCGACGCTTTCTCTGTTCGCTTGCAGCCAATGTCTCAGACAATGCTGTCAGGCACTGTACGCCACGCCAGAGCAGTGAATCGATATCGAGTGTTGGTCGGCCGCCGAGTGCCACCAATTTTGTGCCCTGGAAACGTGCCCGTACAAAACGACGCAAGGTCGAAAGTACGTTTGTCCGCGTGCGACTTGGCGAGCACCTCGGTATATGATGTCCAGACTCACAGCAAACAACGATGGAAGCTTACGGCCGTGCCAGGTCGGGCGGCAAGGCCTTCCTGCCAGCCTGCCAGCGTTGGTTCCCGCTTGGTTGCAGCACGTCGCCGAAAAGGCACGCCCCTTCTCCCCCAAAAGCTTCGATCGGTTCCGGAACGTACCGACACGGTGCCTAGGTTAGGTTTGGGCGAGTTCAAAGACATCCGAGAGCCCTGTGCGCAAGCCAGCGAGGCATTACCCCAACGAAGGACCGTTGATCCCGTGTTCTGATGACGGCATCAACGCCCGTTCCTCACACCTAAGAGACAGCCTCTTACCAAGACGGCAGGATTCGATGGTGCATGTCAATCCCTTGGAGATGCTCCGATCAGTCTCCGATTCCCAACCGCCAACGTCGCTGCAAGATCTGGATGCTCTAGCCTCTACTAGCTTCTAATACCTCCGCAGCCCGCGTCACATCGTCACGTCGGCACTTGGCCACAAGCACACCTACGGCCGTGCCTCCGCCACGGCTTGGTTGGTCGGTCTCGTATTGATGCGTGTGTGCGATTCGAATCAGACGGCTCCGAGTGCCTACCCCATCATCCCACCGCCACGGCACCGCGGCGACGGTATGACCCTTCACGGCAGATGCAGGTTTCACCAGAAATCCACCAACATGATGGCGTTGAATTCAAGAGACACACAGCGAATCAGCTAGGTAGTTCTCTCTCCAAAGAATCGGTGGAATATCGGACTTCATACCATTTCAGCTACGCGCACTTTTTTCAATACGTACAGTTCAACTTGTGATTGATCGAGCAGCTCTACCCTCTTCCTCCATGAGCAAACGCCAGAAGCGATATACGGGCGCGGCGGACCTTAACCTCAATTCCCTTCGCCTATGCAGGGACGTAACGCACCGCCGCGTTGGCGGGACAAGCCCAGCACCCGGGCTCGTCAAAGGCGTAGTCCTTGTACGCCCGTCCCGCAACCGCGCTGTCGCCGATGGCAGTCCACACATCCGCCCCGTAGACGCCGCACCACCCCGAAGTCGGTATCCAGATGCTGCTCTTGCAGCTCGCCCCCAGGGTCTGGCAGTACGCGGCGCAGTCGGCCTGGCTGTACACCAACGCTTGCTGCACCTGGCCCGCGGGCTGCCGGAATCCCTTGACGTTGCAATTGGTACCATCAGGGGGAGACGCCGCGCGGACACAGGCGACTGTTTGGATTGCCGAAGCAGACGTGGAAGCCGAGGCCGACGTGGAGGACGAAGCGGGACGAGAAGTCGATGACGACGACGACGAGGAGGCGGCCGACGACGGCGACGCCGACAGCAGCGCGGGGACCGGGCAGTTGTAGCAGAGCGAGCTCATCCACACCACGGGACGGGCGTCGATCGAGAACGTGAGCGTGGCCAGGAGTGAGTTGACCGATCTGTTGTAGAAGCTGCAGCTCCACGACGTGGTGTTGGTGCGGTCGAGGGCGTACCCCTGGCAGTCCGTCAGGCCGGCGCAGATGGTTGCGCACCGCTGGTACGACGGGTCGAAGTTGAAGTCGCCCCCGGCGTTGGGTGTGATCCCCGTGGCTACGGCGATGAGACCTACGGTGGCCGTGGGGAATCCGGACTGGACACAGCCGTTGGTGAAAAACTGCGCGACAGTCGGGAGACTGCAACGAGCTGTCAGCGGAGGGGCGGAGAAGGTGGTCACCGTGTTGGCCGCCGCCGTCGCCGTGGAAGTGGATAGAGAGGTAGGTCCGCTGCTAAAGGTGCTGCTTGTGGTGGATGAGCTGCTACTGGCAAAGCTGGTGACGATGCTGCTGCTGCTGCTGCTGCTGCCGAAAGAGATGGCCGGCTCTGTGCAGTTGAAGCATGTATCTACGGACCACGCATACTTGCTAAACTCGGACCCGGATCGCGTGAGGCGGAAGTAATTGCCATCGGCGTTGTAGTCGCTGGCATTGACCATGTTATACATGTAGCAGGTCCAAGGCGACATGTCTTGGAACCAATTGCCCCTGTCGACGGCCCAGATGGTGCAGCCCTGGACGCTCGCGCACGCCCTCGCGCACACCTGGAACGGCTGGCTGAAGTCGAGGTTGCGGGCCGGGTTGGGGACGACGCCCGTGGCGACGGCCAGGAGTCCGGACATGGACGTCGGGGTGGGCCAGCCGGAGAGGGAGCAAGGGGTCCGGCCGTCGTTGTTGGGTCGGGGGCTGCAGATGCCGGACGTGTAGGCGCTTGCGGCGAAGGTAGACGGCCCCTGAAGTGCAGTCATTGTCATTGATGCGGAAGTTGAGAAGGTTCCAGAGCTGCCGGCGGTGGAAGATACACCAGTGGCTGAAGACATCCCGGTGGTGTAATATATCCCAGTGGTGAAAGATGCCCCGGTGCTGAAGGCAGAAGAACTAGAAATCTGGCTGGTGGAGGACGGCGGGTACGTCGGATACGACGGGATCGGCGAAGACGAGGCAGAAGGGCAGGCGTAGCACTGCTTGTCCATCCAGACGATCCAGTACTGGTCCAGGTTCTGAGGCGTCATGAGCCTGGCATTCGCCGTGTAGAAGTAGCACGTCCAGTCGGACTGGTCTGCAGGCCAGTATCCTCGGTCCAGGGCCCAGCTGGAGCAGTAACGCTGAGACGCGCACATCTGGGCACAGGCTTGGTACGCAGCTTGGAAGGGCTGCACGGCATTCGCCGGAGGCGCGGGGACGCCGGTGGCAATGGCGAAGAGCCCGGACGTCTGGAGCGGCGCGCCGGAGAGCGTGCAGCCGGCGGTGTACCACTGGTCGGCCGTGGGATACGGGCAGTTGGTCTCCGTGACCGTCGTCGGTACCGCGAGGGTCGCGACCCAGGTGGCCGGGGTGATGCCCGCTCGCCCAGGCCTCGTCGAGCTGGGCGAGAGCAGAGACTGGCTACTCGAGGTGCTGGACGGGATCCATGTGGTGGTGGCGACGACTGTAGGCGAGGTGGTCAAGAGCCTGACAGTCGTGGATGAAGGGGCGAGTGTTGTAGAAGGGCCCTTGCAGTTGTAGCAGTCCGCCCCAAACCAAACCACCGACGCATACGTGGCATTCCACCCCGTGTAGTGGTCCGATACGCTGCCGCTGTAGCAGTAACAACTCCATCCCGACCTGCCCTGTTCAAGAGCGTAAGCAGTGCAGCCAGTGACCGGCTTGCAAGCTTGGGCGCACTGCTTGTAAGGTGATTCAAGCCCGATCACAGCAGTTACTCCAGTGGCAACGGCAAGCAGTCCCGATGTTGCCAAAGGTGCGCCAGACATGAAGCAACTGGGGCGGCCTCCTTGCGTGCAAGCCGTAGGATCGTACGCCGGCGCAGAGAAGGTTGACACGGCGGCTGCTGTTATCGCCGGGGCCTGGGTCACCGAAGCGTCCACACTTGCCGGAACGCTTGAGGTGGACGATGACGAGACTGCCGGCGCCGCTGCGACGACGGCCAGATCTCGCGGCTGGCAAGCGTAGCACGTCTTGGCGAAGTAGACGACGGCCGCATACTGGCTGGACCCATCGCTGGTCTGGTACTTTGAGAGTTGGCCAGAGTAAAAGTAACACATCCACGAGGGCAGCTGGCTGTCAGGATACACGCCGACACCCCGGTCCAAAGCCCAAGCGTTGCAGGCCGGGATGTTGGCGCAAATGCCAGCGCATTCTTCGTATGCCTGCTGCATGTTGCCGGCAGCGGGGACCGGGACTGCCGTTGCTTTCCCAACGAGATCCGTAGTCACGGCGGGAAGGCCAGATACGGTGCAGGACGGCATGGAGGCACCGCTGCTGCAGGTCCTGGTAGTGTAGGTTCCGGCGAGATAGACCGGGACGTTCGAAGGAGCAGGCGTCGTGGAGGGAACGTTGGCGACACTGACGGCGGCCGTGGAGCTCGACGTCGGTCTCGTTGAAGACTGCGGCCGGGGGATGTACGGGATCTGCTGCTGTTGCATGCATCCGTAGCAGTCCTTGCTGAACCAAACAACATCTCTGTAAGCCGGGTTGTACGAGACTGCATAGTTCCGGGTCGTGCCGGAGTAGAAATAGCACTTCCACTGGGGTGAGGAGGCATCGGTGAGCGTCCTGTCAAGCGCCCAACTCTGGCACCCAATGGTGTTCTGACACATACGGGCGCACAGCTCATAGGGGATGGTTGGGTCGCCGTTGACGGCGACAGGGACGGGAGTGGCTGCCGCCAGCAGGCCGGACGTGGCCACGGGGGCGCCAGAAAGGATACAGTCACCGGAGCCAGAGCGACTGCAGGCGCCGGCTTGGTAGGGTTGAGCTTGGTACCAGGTCAACGAAGGAGTGGGCGCCGCGGTTGTCTGGGGAACCGAGGACTGAGGAATCGAGGAAGTTGTAGCCATGATAGAAGTGGTCGAGAGCAGCGGGACACTTGTAGTACCAGACGGAAGCTGGGGTGCAACAACAACATCATTGATGATAATAGGAACGGCAGTGGCAGGGCAGTACTGGACGATGACCAAGGTCGTCAGCATGTTGGCACTTGTTGGCATGCTGGTCACAGTCGTGTAGTTCCCGTCCGTCGTCCAGATTCTGCCCGAGTAGATGATGGTGCTTCCCAAAGAGACGGTGAGTGTGCATTCGGAGAGGACAGCGCGCTTCTTCCTCTTCGTGGCCGTAGGGTCGGGATCAGTTTTGTAAGTCAACTCGACCACGACAATGTCATCGGGATTGATACTCTGGTCGACCGTGGCTGGAATATTGACGGTGGCTGTGCCGCCGTCGAGCGGTGTCAAGTTACTACAATACGATTAGCATCGCACGAAGCCTGAAGATCACCACGACCTACATGACTGCCTTTCCGTCTACTTCCTCTACTTGAGCACTATCTCCAGCCGTTGCGCTACCAAGCTGGAGTGAGTGTGTCTGCGCTTGGGGAGCGCTACTTGGGACGGAGTCAGATGGGGAAGACGAGGGGTCTACAACTAACGAAGCGGCGGACGCGGCAAACGTCGACGAGGAAGAAGTATCAGTCCCGGTGACAATCTCGATTGGATCGGAGGAAGCAGCCGAGGGAGGTAACGTAGAGGAATCTGCGACTGTTGAAGTTGGCGATGGGACATCAGACGAGGTGGCAAGGACCGCCGCAGTCGAGAGGCTTGATGAAGGGGCAGGGCTGAAGTGATAAATATCCAGTCGATCAGGCCCTCCGCAACCCTCATTCGTGTTGCCCGCGCATTTCATGTTGCAGCCGGAGGCGTCGGCAGAGACGGATCCCGGGTTGAGGGTGTTGCCTCCCCAACATTCACGCGAGTACTCGATCCCAAAGTACGTATACCCTTTGGATACGGCCCAGGTTTTGCAGGTGTCGATGGTCATGTCATCGGAGGCGTACAGCTCCTCAAGTGTTCGACCATTGACTCGTTCGTCGGTCCAACATCCCTGGTGGACATAGTCTCCTATCCTCTCGGATGACACAGTGGCCGGGGTTGGGGGCAAGAGCGAGGGCGAGGGTGAGGTTGACGACTCGTTCGGAAGGGCTTCGGAAGGGGGCAAGTTGTAAAGATTCAGGCGCCCAGGACCTCCGCAGAAGCTGGTCGAGTCTCCAGCGCAGAGCATGTTGCAGTCACCTTGGTCCGTGGCCCGGTAGTTGGGTGCGCCGAAGGAGGTGCCGCACCAGCATTCCTTTGCTGCAGCTATGTGAGAACGAAGGGGTCAAACTCTCTTGGAATTTGTGCCACTCACCATATTCGACGCCCATGTACGTGCTCCCGGAGCAGAAAGTAGCACACATCTCCAGCGTCATGGCATTGTCGGCTTGTACGCTGGTTAGAGCGCGTTGCCCTTGCGCCAAGTCGGTGTAGCATCCCATATACTGGAAGTTCCCGACCGTGAGCTTAGCAGTAGGGCCGAGAGCGGGCGATATGCTGTCGGATTTGTAGAGACTGAGTCTCATGCCGGCACCGCAGGTCTGAGAAGGGTCCCCAGGACAGCTGAAATCACACTCGTTCTCGTCGGCGGCGGGACTGGCGCCGGTCGCCAGTGTGCTTCCACACCTGTCTTTTATCAGTGGCCGAGTTTGCTAAAGTGGCAGTCGAGGGTCGACAAGTACCAGCACTCTCTCCCGTACTCGACACCGAAGTATGCTCTGTTGGAAGCAGTACAGAACGCAGCGCACATCTCAAGCGTCATGCCATCATCGGCCTTGACAACATCGAGAGCGCGGCCATTCTGGGGTTCGGCATAGCTTGACACAGACACGGTTAGCAACATGTATTACGAGGCAGAAGCCGTACGGGGCCATACCATCCTTGATACGTGTATCCGCTGATCGCTGGCTTAGTGACATCGCGTGGCTGTCCGTTGAAGGGAACGGCCGTGGTCGTTTGGGCTCTTAATGCCACAACGAAGGCAACGGCCAGTCGCAGGAAAGTGGCAGGTTTGCCCATGGCATATGGTCAGATCGAGGGAAAGCGAACGAAGTTGCGCAACACGCAGAGTACCTATGAACGAGCGGCGAGCGGAGTGGCTGAGCGAGCGTCACGTTGCTTGTCATTCTAAGTCGGAATCCCATGCTTAAGTAGTACACTCGTTATTGCTCGTGTTCACGCGAAATCTCTCCTACACTGCATAGATAGGTTGCCAGCTAAGCTCACTTGGAGCAACTATTGGTTTCGAGGAAGAAAGCACCGGTCGGTTGGTTATCTTTGGGACGGCGCGATTCAGTGGCGTCCAGACCGCTGGGATTTAGAACGGCGCAGCTGAGCAGCGAATTGTCGACGGGCTTGAAGCCATATGGCATTCCCGATGCGAATTTGATCTGAGAAAGCCACGCGAGCGAAGGGTGTTGCTAGTCCCGGAAGAAACGCCGACGCAGAAAGGCGTGATGGCGAGCATCCCAGAGTAAGCTTAGCCAGGGGTCACCCGTCGCGTGGCCGAGACTGACCCTGGCCCAGGAGTCTTGCATGGCGGCCAGCCGCCAGACATAGCGGTGGGAGCTAAACGCTACGAGGACTAGATCGTGAATAACCTTGGACGGATGCCAAAGTGGTCTGGGGGAATGTCAGGAAGGGGTGGCCAAGAAAAGAAACAATGGCTTTGAAGACTTGCCGGTTCTAAACGGCCGGATCGGCACAGCTCAGCTCACGTAGGTGCGGATGCTACCGAAGGTGGAGGGGAGACGGAGACCCTAAGGTGCCGTCCTGCCGGTTCGCGTCGCTGCTTCATCCAAGAGGTAGAGCTAAGATGCTCCGACGAGGACGCCTGCCACCAAGGTATTTCAGCTTTGGCGTCAGCTAGCTGCTAGGCCAGGGAGTGAGCAAGCCGCCGGTGAAAACTCGATTGATTGGTGAAGTTTCCAGGACCCCATCGTGCTGGGAGGCATGAGCTGCGACAGGTCCCCTGATTGACGTGAAGTTGGTGATGGAGGGAATTGTGTGTCCATGGATTGAGCAAGTCAAGTTTGAATAGAGGAAGCCACACAGCAGAGTGGCTTCCGAAATTAGTCATCGTGGGAACCTAGACAACATCTGTACCTGCCCTATGTGCCTAGGTAGGTATCTGAGTAGGTACCTAGGTACCTAGGTACGTAGATAGATAGGTAAGTAGAATACGGACACCCTCGGGCACGTTACGTATCTTCTACTGGTCCTCCTGCTGCGTCGCTACTACACTTACACTACCTAGGTAGGTATCCTTCCATCAGCATACCTACTGCCAAACCAGGACTGCAACAACACATCTAAACATGTACGCTCGCGCTCCTCATACCTCAAGCACATCATGACATGTGCTGCAGGAAGCCCGACTTGGGAGCCTCCCGAGTCGTCCTTTGGCCGCACGACAACGAGTTAACCCTCTGGTGGCTGCTTGGAGGCCCCATCGTCTTTCTCTGGAGCGGATACCAAGGTGCAAGGCGGCAGGCGGCACAAACCTTGGTCCCTCGGAGGAGACAAGTCGTTTTTCAGATTGTGATGGATTTGTAAGAAGGGCTACCTGCGTTTCGTTTAGGGCTGTTATGATAGATTGTACCAAGATCAGTGACGGGACCATGCACATCTAACCCAATTCGAACGAACATCCCACAACAGCTCAAGACACGCCGGTCGAAGCAGAACAGCATCGACAAATTCGAACACCAAACCAACCAAGATGATTGTTTTTCTGGAATTTTCGATACGGCTAGCCAAGAAGTTGTGGCGCCACCTGACCAAGTTCATGACCGACCGACAGCTAGGCTCGATGGCCATCCTCGCCCCCATCTTCGTCGTGCCATGCAGCTATTCCCTCAGGATGATACTGACGGTGGCCTTTCTCGAGCTTACAAGCTTGCAAAATGCGGCCTCTGGCAGTCTTCTTCTCGTCTTTATACTCTGGGATGATTCTATTCTCGATATCACCGCCACCGCTTTCCCGAAGCTCCTAGGGCCGCTCATGTCGGCGGCGATGCCCGTCTTTGTTCATGTCAGCGCGGTCTTGTTTGGGAATACCCTAGACTTTTGGTGGCACCCGACGCAACTGATGCCGTCTGACTTTTGCGCCGATGCCTTCGACACTGTGTCGTTCATCACAGCCCTCGCCGGTAGCTGGTATTTCGCAGACGGCAACGGGGCCCAGACGCCGGCGGCCTGCCCGGCGAAGAAGGAGTCTTATTCGTTGCTACAAGACTGTCGTGACTATGCAGCCTTGCTCTTCTGCATTTCACTATGCTTAAACATGGGCCAAAAGACGCGAACAGTGCTGGAGCGTCGTCTTCATGGTCCAGTACAAGAACGGATACAGGCCCTGCTACAGGCCCGGATACCATTACCTAAAGGCCTTCCAAGACTTATTTCGTCCTTTAGGGTTTTCCACACCACAGTCCTGATGTGCGAGGGGGCCTTGGCCATCATCTTATACCGCATAGTAGCACACGCTTGCAACGACGTGCACTGCGGCATTCTCCGGTACCGTTCGTCCCCTATCTTACCTGCCTCCAGATTCAGCATGGGCTTTTGCGAGCCCTTTGCGTTGGACAAGTTCATCATTTGGGGGTTTTTCCATGTTCTTCAAAACATATCATGTTACTCCCTGAGACTCACAGTCAAGACGCTCCATGCGGTATTCCGCAACTGTTTGTGGGTACCGAGGTGGTGGCGGCAGTTGGAGGCGTGGAATGTGTGATAGGACGTGGAATGAAGACCTAAAGACATGCACAATCTGCAATCTGCGTGGTTCAACGAAGAAATACTACAATCAGAACGATAACGGTACTTACTTGCATACCCCCGGGCCGACATGGAAGCGCGGGACCCAGGCTAGGTCCCGTCCCCGGATCCGCACCGGACACGGAAATGCGACCCGCCCCACATGGAGCGGCCTACAGTGTAGGTACACACTCCCGTCGCACTCACCCGGTCGGTGCCGGGCCTAATTCACTCCGAATCCGACTCTCAATCTCACATAGCGCACTGCTCCGACGTACATACCTACGACTTGGTACCAGACCCGGCCGACGCGATCCGCATGCCGCTAGCCGCTACCTAGCCACTATAATCAGAAAGCCACCAAAAAATATAGGCACCCGCCCGACTGCAACAGGCAACAGGCAACAACTGTCTACAAATGAATCCGTCACGCCTGCGCCTCCGCCCTCTGGCCCTCGTCCCCTTCCTCTCACCAACGCGCCCGCAACAGACGCGCCTCTTCCCCAGCGCCCTCGCCAATCTCGCCGCAGCAGCCAGAAGGCACAAGTCAGGCATGCCTCCCCCGCCGCCGAACCCGCCGCTGTCCTACACGACCGCCCCGCGGCTCAACCCGTACCTGGTCCCCTACCACCCCCTGTCGGCGACCTCGGACCCGTCGTCGCTGGTGACCCACCGCCTCGCCGTCGGCGCCGCCGTCCTCGACCTCTCCGCCTCCCCGCCCCGGCTCCTCGTCCTCCAGCGCTCCGCCGCCGAGAAGGCCCTGCCCCACCGCTGGGAGCTGCCCGGCGGCGCCGCCGAGGCCGTCGACGGCAACCTCGTCGCCTCGTCCGCCCGCGAGCTCTGGGAGGAGACGGGCCTGCGCGCCGCCCGCGTCCTCGGCCTGGTGGGGTCGTACCAGTGGTCCGGTTTCGGCCCGAGCCTCGACGCGCCCGCCGTGCCGGGGGACCAGGCCCTGGCCCTGCCGGGCGGCGGCGTCGGCATCGCGAGCGCGACCCCGTCGTCCTCAGACGCAGGACTGCTCTCGCACGGCCCCGGCGAGAGGTCCCCGCAGGCCGCCAAGGGCCGCGACGCGTGGAGGAAGTTTACCTACCTCGTCGAGGTCGAGGACGCGAAGGACGTCGTCATCGATCCCGAGGAGCACGAGGCCTTCGTGTGGGCCACCGAGGAGGAGGTGCGCGCGGATCGATCGGGGGACGTCGGGTTCGAATGGACCTCAGAGCACCAGAAGAGGGACATCTTAAAGGCCTTTGAGATGGCGAAGAAGTATTGAAATAGAAGCGGAAAATCAGCCGCAATTGCACGCTTTACGATGTGGAATGTCAAATTATAAGAGGCTAAATGTGCTTTTTAAAGGGGCCTTTTATTCTACACCCCTTAATTGAGTATTGCACATTCCCTCTAGCCATTCCAGCCAGCCCACTACTATTTACTCTTGTTCCTATTATTTCTTACTCTTACTGCCGTCCGTTATTACCACTATCGTCCGTCGTCCGTCGTCGTTGCTGCTGCTTGTGGGGTGTGGGATATTCATCGTGGGGGTCTGAAATAATAGTTCCCTTTTCGAAAGCACCTATTTATGAATAACGAGACTATCTACATCTGTCCCAAACACTCACGCTCACTTCTTCTTGGAACCCTTGCCCCCGCGGCCGCCGCCCTTGCCCTGCTGGCCCTTGGCCCCGCTCGCGCCGCTGCTCCCGCCGGCCATCATGACCCTCACCTTGCCCACGGGGACGATGTTGAACGCCTCCTCAGCCTTGAGCCCCTTGATGAGCTCCACCTCCCGCGGCCACATCCTCTCCTTGTCCTGCGCCTTCTCGTCGATGGCCCCCTTCTTGGACGAGTCGCCCTTCCACTTCTCAAACACCTCCTTGACGGCTTTGCCCTTCTTCACCGCACCCGGCTGGAGCTTGGCCTTGTACTTGAACTTTCCCATGGCGTTCCACGGCGCGCACACGGGCACTGCCTCGAGGATCTCGTCCCCGGCAAGCGGGGTGCCGACGAGGCTGTCCAGCAGCGTCATCTTGCCCATCTCCTCGGCGTCCAGCACGTCCAGGCCCTCCTCGTTCATCAGCCGCCGGATCTCCTCGTGCTCTGCAATCTCCTTCTGCTGGCGCTGGTGCTGCGCCCGGCGTCGCTCCTTCTGTGCCGCCAACTCCGCCTCCCGCTGCGCCTTGCTCTGCGCCTCGGCCTCGGCCCTCTCCTTGCCGCGGGCCGAGCCGTAGAGGGCCTCGGCGGCCGCCCTGTCCTCTTCGTCTTGGTTCTTGTACTTGGCGGCGATCTTCTTGGCCTTGCCTCGCTGTCCGCGCTTCGCGGGCTGCTTCTTGTCCGTGGCTGCCGTGCTCGCTTGAGAGCCTGGAGCCGGCGCGACGGACGTCTCGGGGGTGGAGGTGCCGGCGACTTCGTCGTTGTCTGCGTCCTCGGCTTCCTCGTCCTCTTCGTCTGCTTCTTCGGGCGTCTTTTCCCCTTGGTGGGCCGCGTCCTGGTCAGACTTGTCCTCGTCCAGCTTGAGCTTCTCCAGCTCCTCCGCAGGCGACTCTTCAGGAGTTGGCTTCTCCGAGTCGTCTCGCCCGTTCTGTCCGAGGCTCTGCAGGGGATTGTCCCGAGGCTTCTCGTCGTCGCCGTCGTCGCCAGACCCAAAGTCGGACGCGTCATCATCCTCGTCTGCAGTGGCCTTCGCGTCCGCTGCAGCATCAGCGCTTCCCGAGGCTGTGGCGGGGGCAAAACCGTCGTACAGCCTGTGCTTCACGTGCCTGGCCTTGCTCTCTTCGCTGATCTTGAACATGATGCCGATGCCCAGCAGAAGCTGTGCGGGAGGCAAGAAGTTCTTCTGGCCCCGAACCATGAAGCTTCCCGTCGGCAGGTACTCTCCAGTAGGTGCGGACTTCGAAACCTGGTCAGCGTTCACCCACCACGCGCCCATGCCGGCCTTTGAGTCCCATGCGCTCGAGCTGCATACTGCCATCGTACCAGCTTGCGCCAGCGTGGAGGGCGGGATTGGCGCATCTGGGTCGCTGGGCGTGTTCTTGATAATAACAGTTGCGGCGCCGTGGACGTCTGCGTGGACGTAGACGTCGCCCTTGCGGAGATAGCGCTTGTACAGCATTTCGTTCTGCTGGGCGTCCTTGCCGCCGAGAACGAGGTACCCGTCGGATGAAACAAACCAGATGAACTTTTCGAACCAACTCTGCTTGCGGATAGGCTGCAGGACGGCCTTCTCCTGCTTCAGGCCCTTCTTCAGCTCGGCCTGGATCTTCTGTTCGGCGTTCTTCAGCGCAATCTGCGACTGCTGCACAGTCTTCTCCTGCTTTATGGCGGCGCTGCGCTTTTGGTCGTAGTATTCTCTTGCGTTAGCCCAAGGCGTCTTTCCAATGTTGATTTCCACCTCTAGCTGCTTTGATGTCTTTTGCTTGCTGGCCGTATCCTCGTCTTCGTTCTCGCTGTCCGAGGCGTCCGAATCCGTCTCATAGTTGGAGTCGTCGTCGTCCGCGATGTCCTCCTCTTCCCCAAGCAACAGAGTGATGGTGTTCTCGGCCAAGTTGAGGGGCAACTTGATGATCTCGGCGACAGGGTTGTGGCGCTTCTGCTCGCGCTCAATGAGCTTGCTGATATCGACCCAGTCCATTCCCTGCTGAAGAAGCCCGTTGACGGCTTCCATGGCTTCCTCGACCCGTTCGACATTGGCTTCGATAGCGGTGGCCTTCTGCACGTTCAGGGACTGCGCCTCCTGGAGGCCTTCAATGCGCTTGGCTTGGTCCATCTTCGCAGCCTCGAGCTTCCTCTTTGCTGCCGCCTCCCTTTCCGTAAGTCTCGACTCGAGCTTCTGGCCTTCCAGAGACGAAAAGAACTCATCGACCGTCTTGTTAAAACTTTCAAACTCTAGAACCTTGATTGCCGGATCATTGGCGAATTTGTTGGGCAGGAAAGGGTGAAAGTCTTCATAAAGCAGGTTGGATCTCTTCGCTTCCTCAGTCTCTTGCCCTTCTGCAGCCTCCGGCTTGCTCCTGTACTTCGCAAAGATATATCCCTTGGCTGTTGCCGAGCTGGTGGCATCCTCCACGATTCTTCTTGCCTCGGCCAGGGCCGTCAAGAGCGCATCCAGCAGCGAGTCGTCTTCGAGGATCTCTGCCGGCTTCTTGTTGCCGTCGAACTTTGTCATTTGAAACGAGTGGTCCACCAAGATGGGTGGCAGCTCGGTGATCGTAGTCGCAAGGCTTCGCCTCAGCTCATCTCCCGCCTTCGCCTTGGACTTCTTGCCTGCGGCGGCGGCGGCAGCGCTCTTCTCGACTGATGTCTTGAGTGCATCTCTCACCCTCTCCTTTGTGAGGGCGGGGACGCCGCCGTAGTTCTGTCGGTTTTCGAGGGAGTACGTCAGGCCAACTCTTTGGGGCTCCTGGCCTTCGCCTTCGGGGACATTTCGCAGCAATGTAATGATCTTGAGGTCGGCGTCGGTGAGGATGACGTTTCCGCTCTGCGCAGGGTGATTTGTCAGCTTATGAAGTCCTGGAGCGTTTCGAAACAGGTGCTCCTACGGCAAAGAACTCGAGAAACAAGCGGTACTGGCCATCGCTAAACTGGAACTCGAGGATTCTGTCTGTGCCGATCTGCGAGACCGAGGTCAACCGCCTGGTTTTGAGGAACTTGCGCAAGCGCGCGACAAACGCCGAAGGCGCGGCGGCGGTCGTGCGCGTAAAGTCCGTGAGGTGGCATCGGAAGCCCGAGTCGATAATGAGCTGTTTCTTGTTGTCGGGCTTCGCAAACTTCAGAAGCAGGATCTTGGAGGACAAGTCGTAGACGTTGGCCAGCCGCAGGGTTACGAGGCTCTCTTGGAGCTCGTGGGCGATGACCTTGACGTCAATGGAAGAAAACCTTTGCTTCATGGCCGCGGTCCGGTAGTCCTGGGAGATGTGTGCCAGTGAACTGAGGGGCAGACTCTTTGCTACAGGCAGGTGTGCTATTGAATGATTAATCGCGGGGCAACTGTGGCTGAGGACAAGCTTGACGACAGGAAGCGCCACAATGACGTCACGTGCCGTCCTTCGCCGCTGTCCTTCGCCGCCGCCCCTCGCCGCCGTCCCTCCCTCTCTGGCGGCGTAATAGGTAGGTAGACGTCGCGAACAACCAGGTCAGGTTGCAAGATAAGTTTCGAAGAGTTTGTTCAATTCAATTAATAAAATATTAGAACTATTATTTCACACCCCCAGGCTGAGTATTTCACATCCCCTCTAGCTATTCTAATCTACTACTATTTACTTTTAGTATGTTATTGTTACTATTGTTCGTCATCGTCGCTGTCGTCCGTCGTCCGTCGTCATCGTTACTGCTGCTTGTGGGGTGTGGGATATTCATCTTGGGGGCGTGAAATAATAGTCCCTAAAATACCATCAATGATATTACTGCCTATTTTACCACTCTGCCATCGTATGAGTTCGGATCGCAAACTCCCACTTTGGTGACGTAGACCGAAGCCTGCGCGCCACATCAATCGGCCAGCCAGCTAGGTCTAGCTCTGACAGCTCTGACAGCTCCGTCGTGCAGACAAAGGACAGCTTCGGGAGCCAATTTGGCCTCGGACGGCTCGTGGTACGGCGCAATTCACGTCTAAAGTAGTTGACGGGTAATGGATTTGACAGCTCGGCTAGGTTCTATCCTTTGTCATCACGGAGCCTTATAGCCAACGACGACTCATCCAAGTCGGTTTAGAAGCAGTCAAGAGAGATACAAAGGTCACATTTCCGAATGCCTAGAGAAGAAGGCCACATGCAAATGTCTTGAGAAATGGCGGCTGAAAGGGTGCCGTGTCGAGTTGACCAGTCGCAGGCGCCAGAGATGCTCTGTCCCATCTGTCATCCCCAATTGGATCAAACGGTCGTCCGAGGTCACCGAGCCGCCCGCGGCCGCCTGCAGTCTGGAGGTGCCGGCCTCCGTTCGTTGAAGGGCCCGGTGGGCTGCGCCGCCGGGACAAGGTACCCGTTGTCGCCAATCTCGATTCGGGCACACCTTCCGCTGGTGGCTGGAGAGACAAGCGCGGCAGAACGACTCTTGTTGGCCGTTACTCGCCAAGTCTTCCCGTCGGTCGTCAATCCAGTGCCTCACCCTACGATGTGATCCATGTGTAGGTCATCGTCGATAGCGTCTCGGTCGCGGCGTAAACGTGCTCGTTGGCCTGACAACAGCAAACAGCGGAGAATTTGAGGATGCGACAAAGTTTCCATGTGATCTCACAGCGGCAGAAAAACGACAGACCTACAAGATTCCTCGAGGCCGTCGGCGCTTCTGAACGACGGAGAACGGAGAAGATCGTCCAGTGCCGGAGAGGTGGCTTCCCCTTACGGCTAGACCGTGATGCGGGGCCGACCCGTCGTCACGGCAACCAAGGGCGTGTTGAGGGAACACCCGTGCGTCCCGAAAAGCTCGTCTGTTCTTGTTCTGGTAGCGTGGCGGGAAACCACCGAACAAAAACCAAGGTCAATTGGAACCGAAACTCGGGCTCCGGGACACGGACTCATTATCAACAAAACCAGCCTCCCCCAGATGAAGGCATCCTTGTGGTTTGTGTGAGGACAAGCCTGCGGCGGAGACGTTTCTCCAGAGTCCAGAGAAGTCGATTCAGGGGAACCGGGGCAACGGGGGATGCGAGAGTCGAGTTCCAGCGTGCATCCATGGGGTGAAGGGCCCCCGCTGAGGCGCTCCGGCCGGGATCCGTAGGGTTTCTCTTAGGTGCAGCGTGGGCTTGGGTCTCGGCGAAGCGTACATGCAGACTGCAGTAGCACCTGTAAGGTGCGGTTAGGTTGGGTCTTGGTGGCCTGGGGCCACGTCTCCCTTGAAAAAGCAAGTCGCGGGCGATCCAGCCAGCCTCGTTTTGCATGTGCGACAGTCGACTTGCATAGGTTGTGCGGCGGTTGCAGACCGACAGTCCAATTGAGGGATTCCACGATGCAGTCGGCCCAGTAATCAGTCCCAGCACATACGAATATCGGTAGGTGCCTATAGCGAGGCAGGTAGGGGGAAGGAGGACGACGATTCGCATCCATCAGGTTGCTGATACTCGGCAAGGCCTCATCAACAGCCGCTGGACTGGGAAGAAAAGAGGGTCGGGGAGGCGGCGGGTGAAGCTGAAGGTGGTTGGGGTAGCTTTCAAGCTGGCCAATTGAGTTTCCAGGTCGGCCACGGCGAGGCCATGCAGACAGTCGATGGCGGGCAATTTGGGCCGCGGTCGAAACGATGATCTTCGTACCCAGCCCCCCCTCGTCCAGGGCAGCCCGGTTTGTTGTTTGTCGAAGAGTGTCCCGTCAACATTGCAACCAAAACGAAAAAAAAAACTTGCAGATGCGACGGGCAGCGAGCAGTGATCAGACCAGCTTCCTGTGCAGCGTCAGAATGGTAGTGTAGCCGCTAGGC
This sequence comes from Colletotrichum musicola, assembly GCA_014235935.1. Taxonomy (NCBI): domain Eukaryota; kingdom Fungi; phylum Ascomycota; class Sordariomycetes; order Glomerellales; family Glomerellaceae; genus Colletotrichum; species Colletotrichum musicola. Next base: position 4,202 of record WIGM01000433.1, on the reverse strand, counting down.
AAGTGCCTTAGGTAAGGACATGCCCAAAGTACTCATCGTACCTAGGTACGGTACGTACGCGATCTTAGCGTCCGTCTGCCAATCCAAATGTCACTCGCGGCCGAGCACGCCTAGGTGACGCTGAACGGTCGCTGATTGGCGGGAGCTAAGCTTGTGGCGCCTATCACCGCGTCGCAGTGGACGAGGCCGTGGGACTGGGAATTCCATCGCAGTTTTCTGGTCGGAGGTCCAGTCTCGCCGGTCGTGGGCACTGGGCAGAGGCGGGAATCTGGGGGTCCCCTATTTTTGGTGCCGACACAGGTCCCAGTTTCTTCCTTGCTGTCGCCATCAGGGCCAGCCCAGGCAGAGGAGGTCGGGGAGGGTGCCCCCCGTTGGCAGCTGCGGCCGAACAGGCGGGAGAACTGGATTGCGTGCAATCTTGGGTGGAGGGAAGGACCCAGAAACAGCCGAGGACCACGGTGGCCAGTCCAGTCGGTCGGTCGGCCCAGCAGTTCGTCGGGCCTTCCAGGGCAATCAATGCTGGACGATCCACCGTCTGAGGTTGCGCAAGCGGCTGGCCGGGTGGGAGCAGCGACTGATCCTGATCCTGGTGGATGTGGTCGCTGCGTGGCGCGCAAGCTCGTGGAAGCTCTGCGCGTAACTTGGAACCCAGTTGGACGCCTCCCCTCGTGCTGGCAGCATCTCGCGTGAAGAGGGCGGCAGACCTGACTCGAAAGGTCGACGAGCGCATCAAGATGGCTCGTTAGGTCAATTGGCCACGCATCGCAGCTGTTGGGCCGTCAATTGCGCAGAGGCTTCGTCCGACGCTGCTGGTGAGAGTGTGAGATGTGAGCTGAGCTGTCCCTGAGCTTACTGTGTGCCTACCTAGGCAGCTAGGTTAGGTAGGTAGGTACTTGGGTACCTAGTGAGGTGGGCCCCCGGCTACACTACCGTCATGTACCTGCCTTGCGCGAAGGATGGTGTGCCTGACTTGGCTCATCCTTACAGCCTCAGAAGCAAGGCGCCAATCGCTCCCGTCCAAGGTTTCCCAGGCCAGTGCCACGGCGTCAAAGCTTCGAGCTGCAGCTGTGGAGCTTAGGTGCCCCGGCCGGCCCCACCTCACCGTGCTCCTGTCTGCCGGGCTAATCCCGTTTGGGCCCGAATAAACAATGGAATATCCACAGCTGCAAGTGATGGGAGCCAATGTAAACATTTCCACACGACACACGCCAGAAAGCCCAGCCATCTGTCACTAAAAACCACACGGACACAAACGCGCAGACACACAGTCTCGCCTGAGTACCTGTCCTTTAGTCCATATGGATACGCTACTGATACTACCTACCTAAACCCGAGGTACTACGGATGCCACGCAGCTCTCACATATCGACTCGCATCACAGCTGTATCCGTATACTACAGATGACACGGATACTTGTAACCTACCTCATTACCTAGTAATACGAACAGACCAGTGGTAGTTAGTATCCGTACCTTTGCGAGACACAAACCACCCCAATCTCGTCCAACTTCCTGCCATTCCGTCCCACATCCGCATCGACACACACCTTCATCCATCCCGGCAAGATACCCCCCCTTGCCCCGGCAACGTCTCTCACAGTCTCCCCCTCGTCTTCTGCATCTCTCGGCCTCTCCATCCAACGAGGCGCTCTCCTCCCCAGCCCCCCGTCTTCAAAACCCAATCCGCATCGCACATCTCGCCCGACCCTCTTCTCCCTCCTTCTTCCCTCTCTCTCTGTCCATCCCCAAAGCTTCATCAATCTTTCTGCCCAACTCGTCCGCCCTCGCAGACAGAATCCCGCTCCTCCAAATCCAAAGCAGAAGAGAAAAAAGACCAAGAAGCGCGAGTCACCTTCAGACCGGCTTCTTCCCTCTTTCCCCTTCTCCTTTGTTTTTTTAGGAAAACGAAGCAAGAGGATACTCTTCTTTGCCTTCCTACTCCCGGGAACGCTTAGAAGAAGCTCCTCTCTGCGCCCTCAAGGCCGTCAATCTGGATTTTGAAGCCCGCATCCCCGTCCCCTTCAGCGTCTTCCCCTCCACCTACAAGGAGAGCGAGACACAAACCCAGACCCAGACTCAGACCGTCACTCAGGTCACCGAGCAGCTTGAGATCAAGCTCCCCGAGAAGCCCCAGAAGCCCGGACGGGAAGGTTCAGAAGCTTCGTTCGTGACCCTTGCGGAACAACGTCCTCCCCCTCCCCGGAAGGACCACCACCACCACTTCCACGAAGAGGTCCGTATCGAAGAGCATCATCACCACCGTCCCGGTGTCCACCACGAGTCCCACCACTACAAGGAGGAGTACCGGTATGTGTTCAGTCCATTCTCTCTTTCTCTCTCCCCCAGTCCAGTCCTCTCTGTCTCCCGGCTCCCGTGCCCTGCCTACTGCTGCCAGCCTCTCTCTGAACGAGCGGCCGGATTGTGGCATGGCATCGGCTTGATCCCCTTCCCCCATCCTACACAATAACAACAACAACAACAACACACACACCCCAACACCCAACCCAAACAAACAACAAACCCACTCGGGTCACCACCAGTCACCGCCTTCTTCCAACCCCGGGCCCCCCTCACCTTCCCTTGGCTCTCCTCTCACGGTGTGCCTCTCCCGACCCTTCCCCCCTGTCCCCTGCCGCGGAATCGCCTCAGCTCAGGCCCCGGTATTTCGCCAAATTTCCTTCCCTCCTTACCCATTACGAGCCGCCGGCCATGGACCCTGGGCGCCTCCTCCCGGGACCCTAGTCCGTAGTTGGCCAAGTAACAACATGTCACGTCAAATATGTCAATAGCAGAAAAAGCTTCCCCATCAAGCTCTCCTCCCCCCGTCCTACCTGCACCTCTCCTCTACCTTACCTACACCCATCCATCCCATCCATCCAAACATTCGACTGACCTCTCTCCTCTTTCCTTTCTATCCAGCCCTGCCCCCAACTTCCCGCAATTCCACGACACTCGTGTTCAAGTTGACAACCGTCACCACGAGCACCTGGTAAACCCGCTTGATACCATCGAACGCCAGTACCGTCAACGCTTCAACCCTTCTTCCTACCACCGCGAGGAAGTCACCGTCGAGCATCGCCCTCTGCCTGCTCACTCCCACCACTCCTCCGCCCACTCCCACCACTCCCACTCTCACGTCGACGAGTACACCGTCGACATCCACTCTGAGCGCCCCCGCCCTCAGGTGTACAAGGAGACCGTCAAGGTTACCGAAGAGACCGTCGAGCCTTCCCGCGTTTCTGCTCCCAAGCACAAGTCCAAGATGGGTTACTACGACGAAGATGGTAAGTCAATGATCCACCCCCCCGCCCCTCCTTGCTTGTGCTTGCTTGGCTCTATGTTGTGCGTACGTCTTGTGTGTCTATGGTTCGGTTGCGCAGTGTGCTCTCCCCCCACTCTATGGAACCGAGACTGAGGCGTTCTTCGCCACCAGGTCACTACCACTCATTCCGCCACGGCCTGCACAAGCTGGCTGACAAAATTGCTCACCGTCATCAAGCCGTCTCCGAGGTCTCGTCCTCTCCCGCCCGCCGCCCTTCCCCCGCCCCGGCCGGCTCTTCCCGCCCCCCCAACACCGTCACCATCCCCTGCCACCACATCCGCCTCGGCGACTTCCTGGTTCTCCAGGGCCGTCCCTGCCAGGTGATCAAGATCTCCACCTCCGCCGCCACCGGTCAGTACCGCTACCTCGGTGTCGACCTCTTCACCAAGCAGCTCCACGAGGAGTCCTCCTTCATCTCCAACCCCGCCCCCAGCGTCGTCGTCCAGACCATGCTCGGCCCCGTCTTCAAGCAGTACCGCGTCCTCGACCTCGCCGACGGACACGTCGTCGCCATGACCGAGACCGGTGACGTCAAGCAGGGCCTGCCCGTCATTGACCAGTCCAACCTCTGGACTCGCCTGAACAGCGCCTTCGAGTCCGGCCGCGGCAGCGTCCGCGTCCTCGTCCTCAACGACAACGGCCGCGAGCTCGCCGTCGACGTCAAGGTCATCCACGGCTCCCGCCTGTAAGCGCGTCGTCCCGCGTCTTGGGATTTTTCATCTCTTGGGATCTAGCAAACATGTACGAATTTACAGATGACTCGATGTAATGGGGAAATGCGATGTGGAAATTGGACAAGAATCTTCCGGATAAAGGATCACGGAGTCTTTTTTGCGTAGATAAGGTAGCTCTGTATATGATCATTCATCCACTTGCCGTCC
>WIGM01000432.1:0-37815 GCA_014235935.1 Colletotrichum musicola | reverse complement strand
ACCTTATCTGCCCCCGGACGTCTCGAGATCGATTCCACTGCATGATCTCCGTCCGGGGTCGCTTGCTGCCGTTCCACGCCGATTCGACTTACACGATGTTGTGTCGGCAAGCTCTGCTCTCCGCCTCAACAGTGAAGAAGTTGACATGAGGAAGTATTTCGAATGTGAACATGGCAATTAGTGAAGTCTGAGCGTTGGTATTCGCGGAACGTTTCATAGGTAGATGGATGTAATTAATGTTCACACCGTAAATGGTCATCTTCTCCGGACCATTCCATGCGCCGGCCTTTGGCTGTGATTAGGTGATGAGGAGTAAGCTACGCCAAGTTCAACGCTCTTTTCTCCTCGACAACAGGATAGGCCTTGGGTTCCTAGTGTAGCACAATCTGGCCAAACACGATACTATCTAAAGTCTATGGGTCTTATTCCACAAGACCTATCTCACATGCCCTCAAGCATTCCCGCCAACCTGCTGCTGTCCCTCGGCATCACTGTCCACCCTCATTGCTGCTGTCCACCATTGTCACTTCTATCCCTCGTCACTTCTATCCCTCGTCACTTCTATCCCTCGTCACTTCTATCCCTCGTCACTTCTATCCCTCGTCACTTCTGTCCCTCGTCACTTCTATCCCTCGTCTATTCTGTCCCTCGTCTATTCTGTCCGTTATTACTTCTGTCCATTGTTACTTCTGTCCGTCGTCCTCCTGTCCGTCGCTGCTTCCAACACACGCGCCACTGCCATAGCGACCAAAACATCCACGGGTCCAGGAGGTTTATCTGCCAACCCTACCGACCCATCCCCGCCCGTCATCTTGTTTTCCTGGAATTTACACAATCATCAACAGACCGTACTATCTCCGTGGCAATCGACGACAGTATCAACAAGAAAAAACCTATTCACGGCGGAAACAACGATAGCGAAAATAACGACATTGCCAACAATATGCAAACATCACCCGCGCCCAAGCCTCCGCCTGAAGCGCTTGAAAGCCGAGAGTCTTACGTCCCTCGCGCTCCTGCTGTGATTTGGTCTGCTTTCCTGAATGTCATGAACATCGAAAATCCTACTCCCAACGGTGCCTCAAAGACTCCAATGAGCGTTCTCGGGAAATCGTTGAAGGAGACGTTCATTAATTACCTTACTATCGAACGGTCGCAGGAAAAGATGTGTGAGTTCATCTTTGCATTGATTGACACAAGAGAAAAGTGACTGAGAAATGAACAGTTTTTAGAGTCGATGAGAAGGGACGCAAAGTCCATATCCCACCTCATGACAGCTATATGCCTACACTACTCAACCAGCAGGGAAGTATATTGAGCGGGCATCAGGACATGACCCAGATACTTGAGGAGAGCCAGTGGCAGCACAAACCCGATGAACCAGACGCAACGCTGGCCGAAATGAGGCGCCAGGGCTTTTTGCCCGACGTATGTCTTGACACCTGGACCAGAGTGAAAAGTGGCGGCATTGAGAATGAATTCCAACTCCAGCCATTCGACGTAACCTTTCCACCGGGTCTGAATCTCCTACACTACCTGCATGACGGCTCGCCGTTTTGGAGCGTTCACGACTACATCGAGAACGCGCTGCAAGTGACACATCGTACTGGTGTCCCAATTTTTAAGCAAGCACTCAGGGTACAACTGTCCCCCGGGAGGCTACCGACGGTACGGAACATGCAGGCTTAGACCGTACTGTGGAGACGCATCGTTGAGTGGAGAGATTCGATAGTCGCAGGGACGACGGCCAAAGTATTGACGCAATGGTTGCAGGAAGAAAACGAAAAAGACAGAGGGGCGGTATTGCTGGCGATGTCCATGTAGCATCGGGTCAAGAACCAAGCAGTTTGTGAGAGCAATAAGAAATTAAGTTCCTAAAGGAAATATTATTTCGCGCGTCCAAGCTGAATATCCCACCTCCCACAAGCAGCAATAATGGATGACAGCGATGATGACGGACGACAGCAACAACATTAAATAGTATGCGCCGGAATAGCTGGACGGGAGGTAGGATACTCCACCGAGGGGTGTGGAATGGAACCCCTTCCTGAATGATTCGAGGGGGGCTAGGCGTGATGACGCGCCAAATATGTCCAGGGTAGACTCTCAGAGAAGCCAACGGGACTGTATCACGGTTGCAATAAATCATACCGCACGTAAGAACCTCATAAATCGTGATCAAACGAAGAACAAACCATTGAATATCACACCGAACTACCTTGAGCTAGCGACCGCAGCCTTTTGACAAACACGGATTGGGTATCACATCCCCAGTCCTCCCGAAAAAGACACGTCCTGTTTGTTAGAACCAGGAGCAAGGAACAGAAAATGTACATGGTGAGGGCGGCGGGGGGCAGCCTTTCTAATCCTAGTCGGACTCCTCGTCACTCGTGGCCTCGATGTTGGACCTCTTCGCCTTGGACTTCGCGTCCTTGGCGGCGGCCAGCTTCGGGACGGCCTCGACGGCAGCGCCGGCGTCGTCACCGCTGGCGTCCGCTACGTTGTGGCCCAGGGCGCGCAGCTTGGCGTTGATGGCGGGCATGGCCTTGACGAGGGCCTCGTACTGGGCTACCGAGAGGGAGATTCCCTGGTGCGTTGGGAAGAGAAAGTCAGCGCCTACGGGACTCATGGTGACGATGGTTCTGGGGGAGGGGATGATACCTTCTTGCCGGGAAGCAGCTCTCCGTCCTTTTCGTAGAATTCTCGGATGTTGACTAGGGTTGCCTTGTTGAACTGGGAGATGTTTACGCGGCGCTTGTTGGAAAGCTGGAAGGGACCTTGAGTTAGCGGCGCTCCGGAGGGGGGGGGGGGGGGGAAAGGAGGTCACGGCAGGCATGGACTTACATCCCAGAATGGGTTTCCTGACGAGTCGACTCCGGACGTCTCTGCGTCTGCGGGCTTGGAGGAGGTCTTGGTCTTCTTGGTGGGCTTGGAGGTGAGGATCTCGTCCTCGTCGCCGGAGTCGTTGCGCGGCTCGCGCGGGGCGCTCCGCTTGGTGCCTTTGGTGAACGGCATCTCGTCGCGTGTGTAAGCCGGCAGATCCTGAAGCAATTGGACCTTTCTTTCCGGTTTTCTGCGAAGACTTGCGACGGGAAAGTTTTGGAGATGCGATTGGCGCAGAGCCTGGCGGGATTGGGATGCTGGAGAACCGTAAAGAAGAGCAATCCAACGCTAGGAGCTGGGCAAGACGCGTTGAGGTCCGTCGAGTTAAAGTGGTTCGGCGCGTCTTTCGTTGCATGACGTTGGAGGCCCCACATGCGCCAGAGCACATGTCACCGCACGTGATCTTGTCAATGGTGGATACCCAGTCATGTTGTCGCAGACGGGATGGCAGATTAGCAGCACCAACAACTGCACGGGAAATGATTCGATGCGACCCTACGTGCGCAAGAGCGTGGGAAGCTGCAGCTCGAATTTCCTTCCATCCCGTCTATCTCTCTTGTGCTGCAAGGGACTTCCGTCTGTTGGCCTATCTACATGCGGCCCCTGACCCAGGGACTTCGTTCCTCGAGTGCTTGAGATTTGTTTCAACTCTCAAATTCCAGTGCAGCCTTCAACGCCCCTCGCTTGTGAGGCGCATTAGACCATATCAATCTCTCTCTATATTTTTCGCTCTTTCTCCCCTTCGATTGTCGAGTTGTCCAATTATCAGCGGGCAGTCATATCCAAGAACCGGAATTAATTTACAGAGTGGGATTAGAGTGGAAAGACACTGCCCGGCAACGACTCTACGGGGATTTTTTTTCTTCGCTCCCGCAGGGGTGCTGTCGCTAAAATTAGGAGGTTTCCGCCTCTGTAAGTGGCTGCCACACGAGCCAAGTTACCGCTTCCAGGCTCTGGGCGCTGGCTCTAGGCCAATCTGCTGCCACGCTGTGGAGTTCAGCTCAGCGCCGCTGGGTCAAGACGTCAGGGACTCAGGGCAGCAGATTTCCCCAATACCCCATTTTGGCGCTCAGGCCCCCTAAAACAAGATCTGATTGATGTGATGGGCTCTGGTCAACCGTCACGCCTCACTTCTTTCCTGCCCTTCTGCTACCTAATCTTTCGAAACACTGCTACGGAAACCCCGTCTACACCGGGTGGCTGACCATTCCCACCAGGGTCAGAGACACAAGGAGAGAGTGAGAAAAAAGACACGACCTACCTGTCCTCTTTGTACCCTGAGCTTGCACCTGCACTAGCTTACCGCACGACAAATTTGGAATTTTGTTTTGCTCTTGCCCTTACAACAAACTGCTAGCTTCCCGCCTGCTCTGCTCAAACCGTTAATGCACGCTTTGCCTTTTGACTCGGGCACATCAGGGATGTGAGAGGACAAGGCCTCCGACGAAATTCAATAGATCCAAGAACCACCTGAAGCAACATGGACTCGACTCCGGCTGCCGAAGTCCACCCACCCGGCGCATCTCCCGTTGCTGAGAACGGAGTCGCATCCGCCGAGGCATCAACACCCTCCCCCCCTGCGATCGAGACAACTACAACGACAGAGAAAGTCGTATCTGGCGAAAAGTTCGATGTTTCCAACGGTCCGGCCCCGGGAAATGCGATAGCTGCAGCAGCAGCGGCGGCCCAACCGCCGTCGAAGCCGGAAGACGAGGACGACCTGGTGACGAAGGTGCTCAAGTTTCTCTCGACCGCGACGCCAGAGACCCTCGGCGCCATTGCTGTCGGTCTTGCAGCTTCGACGTACTTTATTCTCGGCAAGGTTGGCCTCGTGCTTATCGGCGCATTCGGTGGCGTCGTGACCTTCATCACCTACGAGGCGCGCCATCCAGAGGTCTCCCGGGCCGTCCGGGGCGAGAAGGGCATCGACGTGCTCGAGCGCCTGTCCATCACGAGAATCGCAGAACCCCCCAAGGACGATGACGCAGAAGAGGACCGCCTGATCCACGGCTTCGACGACTTCCAGCCCGAGACGCGCGAGGCGCTGACTGGTCTGGTGGACGCCGTCATTAGGGACTACGTCAAGTGGTGGTACTCGCCGATCCTGCCCAACGACCGCTCGTTCCCGCTGTCCTGCCGGAAGCTCCTCAACTCCTTCCTCCTCTCCGTCTCGAACCACCTCTACCGCAAGCGACCCGCCGACTCGTTCCTCGATTTCATGACGAACTCGTCGTCCATGTTCATCGTCTTCCTATCCGAGCTGTCCGCCGCCTTCACCGAGCAGCACAACAGCCCCAACGAGACTGCCCCCGAGATCATATCCAAGTACCTCGAGGAGAACCCGAACTCGAACCTCGCGAACCTCCTGAACCACCCGCAACAGGCCGCCAAGTTCCGCAACGTCGCGGACGATCTGCTCGGATACCTGGACCGCTCTGCGTACAACTGCGACCCCGCACGGGTCTTTTTGCGCGAGATCCTGGCGGGCGTGATACTGGAGATGACGCTGCAGTCGTGCTCGAAGCCCGAGTGGATCAACGGCTGGATCGTCTACCTCCTGGAGGCCGGCGAGCCCGACTTCAGCCAGGCCATCGACGTCGGCATGCAGACGGGCCCGGAAGCCGCTGCGAACAACGCCAACAGCGCCGCTTTCGCCGACATTGACGGCAATCTCGGCAACATTGCTCTGACCAAGGGCAACCGGAACTCCCTGGACATGGAGAAGGCGCGCCGCAAGGAGTCGTCGGCGCACAAGAAGCAGCTTAGCAAGGCCGACGAGGAGATGGAGGAGGCCATGGAGGAGATGAAGCGCATGAATGCCATGATCGCGGAGGAAGAGGCCAAGAGGAAATCCCGCCAGAGCCTCGTCGCGTCGACCGAGTCGATCGCGGAGATTCCCGAGGGCAAGATCGTGTCCTCCCCGGGAGAGATGTCGCCCAAGTCGCGGTCTTCGGCCGAGAAGGTATTGAACGGTTCGAACGGATCTACCCAGGGAGATAGCCTCCACTCGCCCGTCACACCGAAATCCACCACGGAATCAACAGGCAAGAACCCGTCGCCGAAGCACGCTGCCAACGGAAGCACGTCCTCCCAGTTCACCAGCTTCGACCAGATCGTACCTCCCGCCAGAGATGAACCGGATTCGTCCGACGAAGCCCCCCGCAAGCCCCCCTTGACGCTGCACAACGCCAATATAATCCTGCATGATGACGCTCCCAACGATAACAATCGGATTCGAAGCAAGCCTACGTGGGACTATCTGGTTCAGATCGAGCCCCCGTCCCACCACTACTCGGGCTGGATGATTGTCAGGAAGTATTCGGATTTCGAGACGCTGCACGAGATTTTGAGGCGCATCGCCACCATCTCGGGCGCGACGGCCTTCACAGAACAGCATGCGGCGCTTCCTAACTGGAAGAATCACACGAGATCGTCGCTGCGCGGAGAGCTGGAGCGATACGTGAAAGATGCCTGCTGGTACCAGTCGCTGGCCGAGAGCGAGGGCATGAAGCGCTTCTTGGAGAAGGACACCGGCAACGGGCACAGCCCCGCGAAGTCCGGGCTGGCATGGGACACCGTCAGCAAGAACATGCTGGACGTTCTGACTATGGGTCCGAAGGGCGCAGTGGAGGGCGGAAAGGCCGTGTTTGGAGGAGTGACGGGCGTTTTCAGCAACATTGGCTTGGGCGCGAGAAAGAACACGGCGTCTTCTCTGTCCGAAATCCAGACCCAGAACAACCGCTGGTCGATAGGAACTCCGCCAAGAATGGACAGCACGACGAGCCTGAACGCCGCCCTTACGTCGCCAATCGGCAGCGGGCCCAAGAAGCCGCGAGACAGTCTCGACAGTCAAAGATCCTCAGTCATCTCGACACAGCCCGGAAAGGTTGCTCCCATGGAACGGAGACCAAGCTTCGACCCTCGGGCGGACGCCGAGGCCGACAACCTGAAGCCTCGCTCCGATCGGTGGGAGAGAAGCATACCGAGCGCCACGGGGAGCCGCGAGCACAGCAGAGCATCTAGTCTGGCTCCGCTACAATCGCCTCCCCTGAGGTCGCCGTCGGCAACGAGCCTCGATATCATGCACATTCAGCATCTCCCTCCGCCTCCTGACGAGATGCCCGAGGACTATGAGTCGCCCACCCACGGTGGCGACATGCAGACCCAGCTGAACGAGGCCGCAGGCCGTCGCAGCAGCACCGGAAACGCCTCTCCCAGCCTGCCACAGGCCAACAAAAAGGAGGCGAAGCCCGCTCGACAACACTCCCCCCTCTCGGAGCAAGAAACAAACGTGGCCGTGGAGCTGGTCTTCGCCATTATCAATGAGATGTACACGCTCTCCTCCGCGTGGAACATCCGCAGGACGCTGCTGGCCGCCGCCAAGTCGTTCCTCCTCCGGCCCGGCAACCCTTCTCTAACCTCCATCCAGAAGATGATGCAGGAGTCGGTCATCGACGCCAACACGAGCGACGCGGGGCTCGGCTACCACCTGCGCAAGCTGCGCGAGAACACGATGCCCACGGAAGAGGAGCGCGCGGCCTGGCCCGCCGAGATGACGGACGAGGAGAAGGAGAAGCTGCGCGTCAAGGCGCGCAACCTGCTCATCAAGCGCGGCGTCCCCGCCGCGCTGACGGGCGTCATGGGGCAGGCGGCCACGACGGACGCCCTGGGGCGCATCTTCGACAGCCTCCAGATCGAGGAGGTGGCGCGCGGGTTCATGTTTGGGATGATGCTTCAGGCGGTCAGGGTCGTGACGCATTGAAAACTTGTACTTGACTGACCGGCGCGCGCGATACGACTTTTATATTTCTGTACTACCAACAACACGATACACGCAACGAGGAAGCGAGCGAAAACTTAACACAGACGGACGCGGTGTAACATTAGATGACATTCGGAGAAAAGATCATGGGAAACGAAACCGATGCTGGACGAAACCCGGCAGGACAGGGGACGAGAACAAGACTATATACACATACACTTAATAATTCACGCATTTACACAAATTCTCGTTTCTCTACTGTTTGATGGGCAAAGCGATGCCAAGATACGGCTGGGCAGGACATGACCAGGTTGCCTTGGATCTTCGGTACTTCCTTAGTGACCTGTAGAACGTAGCATACCGTTGTACTCCTCGGTACGATGCCTTCAGACCCTCTAGGCTGGAGTAGAGACGAACCATCCTGAGAGTTTGCCTCAGCGGCCCCGAAGTCCGGTGGAGCTCCGCCGGAGATGCCACCAAACGGTGCCACTGTCAGTGGACGAGGTTCCCCCCACGAGCACCACGACCTCAATTACGTAGGGCGCGGGGTAGGTAGCCACACTAAATGGCGGGGTGCGGAGCTCAAGCTCCCCCTCCTTCCTCCTCCTGGTATCTTATCTTATCGCCCGGCAACGTCCCCCCAGGTGTGCAAGTCGATCGAACCATTTGTCATCGACTCCTCGACTTCGATTGAGGGTCGTGAATTGCAATTGCGATTTGTTTCTTGTTTCTTGTTCTTTGTGACAGTTTCGTCTTTTTAACAATACACTGATTGACATATCCAGCATCCTTAGCGACCACTGACTGCACCCCTCCAGAAACCGCCGCATCACGACATCATGGCCACAGACTCGCGGGGCGACCGCGGCATCCGCATCGCCATCGACCGGGGCGGGACCTTCACCGACTGCGTCGGCGAGCTGAACGGCGAGGAGACCATCATCAAGCTACTCTCCGAGGACCCGGCCAACTACGAGGACGCACCCCTCGAGGGGATCAGGCGCATCATGTCGCACTTCCTGGGCCGCGAGGTCCCGCGCGGCGAGGCGCTGGACACGAGCAAGATCGACTCGATCCGCATGGGCACGACAGTCGCCACGAACGCCCTGCTCGAGCGCAAGGGCGAGAAGATCGCCATGGTCGTCACGCGCGGGTTCCGGGACTGCCTGGCCATCGGCAACCAGAGCCGGCCCAAGATCTTTGATCTGGCGATCAGGAAGCCGGACATGCTGTACGAGAAGGTCGTCGAGGTCGACGAGAGGGTTACGTTGGAGGATTATGCGGAGGACCCGGTGCGCCAGGTGACCAAGGTCGACATCAAGGCCGGGTCGCCCGAGGCGGCGGGGGCGGAGCTCGTGCAGGGCACTTCGGGGGAGGCCGTGAGGATACTGCGGCGCCCCGAGGGGGCGGAGATCAAGAAGCAGCTGCAGGAAGTGTACGACTCGGGGATACGGAGCATTGCCGTGTGTCTGATGCACGGGTACACATTCCCCGACCACGAGGCCCTTGTGGGCAGGATCGCCAAGGAGATTGGTTTCAAGCATATCTCACTTAGCCACGAGCTGATGCCCATGATCAAGCTCGTATCGAGAGCGACCTCCGTCTGCGCCGACGCATACCTCACCCCCGCGATCAAGAAGTACATCTCGGGCTTCCAGGCAGGATTCGCAGGCGGTCTTGGCACGAGGAGCGTCCAGCAGGAAGAAGGCGCCAAGGGCGCGCGGTGCGAGTTCATGCAGAGCGACGGCGGGTTGGTGGACGTGGAGAACTTCACGGGGCTGAAGGCCATCCTGTCCGGCCCGGCGGGCGGTGTTGTCGGATATGCGATCACGTCGTACGACGAGCAGACCAAGATCCCCGTGATCGGGTTCGACATGGGTGGCACCAGCACAGATGTCTCTCGTTTTGGTGAGGGACGGTACGAGCACGTGTTCGAGACTACCACGGCCGGCGTGACGATCCAGTCACCGCAGCTGGATATCAACACCGTCGCTGCCGGAGGCGGGTCGATGCTATTCTGGAAGAATGGGCTGTTTGTCGTGGGCCCCGAGTCGGCCGGAGCGCACCCGGGCCCAGCTTGCTACCGAAAAGGAGGCCCGGCGACGGTCACAGATGCAAACCTGTACCTGGGCCGGCTGTTGCCCGAGTTCTTCCCCAAAATCTTTGGCGAAAACGAGGACCAGGGGCTCGATCCTGAGGCGAGCAAGAAAGTGCTGCAGGAGCTCGCCGACCAGGTGAACAAGGAGACTGGAAAGGACATGAGCGTCGACGAGGTGGCATATGGATTCCTCACCGTGGCTAACGAGACCATGACCAGACCCATCAGGTCCATCACCGAAGCCAAGGGCCACGACTCGTCCAAGCACCGCCTGGCGACGTTCGGCGGCGCCGGCGGCCAGCACGCGGTCGCCATCGCCGAAGCCTTGGGCATCAAGCAGATCCTGATCCACAGGTACTCCTCCGTGCTGTCCGCCTACGGCATGGCCCTGGCCGACGTCGTCGACGAGCGCCAGGAGCCCGACTCCAAGGTGTGGCAGTTCCCCGGCGAGGCGGTCGACGACCTCAAGAGCAAGATGGAGAAACTCAAGGATAGATCCAGGAGCGCCCTGCGCGCCCAGGGCTTCGAGGAGAAGGAGATCGTGTTCGAGGAGTACCTCAACATGCGGTACCGCGGCACCGAGTCGGCGCTGATGATTGTCAAGCCCAGCGGGGCAGGCGTCGAGGAGTGGGACTTTGGCACGGCGTTCGTCAAGCAGCACCGCTACGAGTTTGGCTTCACGCTCGACGACCGTGACATTATTGTTGACGACGTGCGCGTGAGAGGAATCGGCAAGAGCTTCAGGCACGCGGAGAAGACTGTCGACCAGCAGTTGAAGGAGCTGAAGACCAAGGATGTTGACGAGGGCAAGACGCATAACCGGCAGCAGGTATACTTTGAGGAAGGACGCCTGGATACGCCCGTGTACAAGCTGCAGAAGTTGAGCACGGGTGAGACTATCAAGGGACCTGCGATGCTGGCGGACGGGACACAAACGATTGTGGTGACGCCCAAGGCGACCGCGTTGATTCTTGATACCCACGTCGTTATCGACATTCAAAAGGAGGGATCCAAGGACGAGAGTCACAAGACGGAAGGAGACCGCGAGGTCGACCCGATCATGCTAAGCATCTTCGGCCACCGGTTCATGGCCATCGCAGAGCAGATGGGCAGGGCCCTGCAAAAGACCAGCGTCAGCACCAACGTCAAGGAAAGACTCGACTTCTCCTGCGCCATCTTCGACGCCGGCGGAGGTCTCGTGGCCAACGCGCCGCACCTGCCCGTCCACCTGGGCTCCATGTCCACGTGCGTCAAGCGGCAGGCGGAGATTTGGAAGGGCGACCTGAAGAAGGGAGACGTCATCATTTCCAACCACCCTTCGTATGGCGGTACGCACCTGCCGGATATTACGCTGGTCATGCCTGCCTTCAACGAGAAGGGCGACAAGATCCTCTTTTATGCTGCGTCCAGGGCGCACCATGCCGATATTGGCGGTATTACCGCCGGCAGCATGCCGCCTCACTCGAGGGAGCTGTACCAAGAAGGCGCAGCAATCAAAAGTGAGAAGCTCGTTAGCGAGGGTCGCTTTGATGAGAAGAGAGTGACCGAACTCTTGTACAACGAACCTGCAAAGTACCCGGGATGCAGCGGCACCCGCTGCCTTGCAGATAACATCAACGACCTACGTGCCCAGGTATCTGCTAACCAAAAGGGCATTGCGTTGATCGAGGGTCTTATCGAAGAATACGGCGAGGAAACGGTGCAGTTCTACATGGTCAACATCCAGAATAACGCAGAGCTCTGCGTGCGCACCCTGCTCAAGCAGGTCAGCAAGCGCTTCGAGGGCAGGGACCTGCAGGCGGTCGATTTCATGGACGACGGCAGCCCCATCCGCTTAAAGGTCACCATCGACGCCGAAAAGGGCGAAGCCATTTTCGACTTCGAGGGGACGGGCCCCGAGGTCTACGGCAACGTCAACGCGCCCGAGGCGGTCACCTACAGCGCCATAATCTACTGCCTCCGATGCCTCATCTCCGAGGACATACCCCTGAACCAAGGGTGTCTCAAGCCCATCAACGTCAAGATCCCACCCAAGTCGCTGCTGTCCCCGTCGGACGGCGCCGCCGTCGTGGGAGGCAACGTGCTCACGAGCCAGCGCGTGACGGACGTCATCTTCAAGGCCTTCCAGGCCTGCGCCGCGAGCCAGGGGGATTGCAATAACCTCACCTTTGGTTTTGGCGGTAATGTCACCGGTGAGAAGGAGGTCAAGGGCTTCGGGTACTATGAGACGATTGCCGGCGGGAGCGGCGCGGGTCCGACGTGGGAGGGCACGAGCGGCGTGCACACCCACATGACCAACACGCGGATCACGGACTCTGAAGTTTTCGAGAGGCGGTACCCGGTTATTCTGCGCGAGTTCTCGCTGAGGAAGGGGTCTGGCGGCGGCGGGCAGCACCGCGGTGGCGATGGTGTTGTGAGGGACATTGAGTTCCGGATTCCCGTGCAGGTGTCCATTCTCAGCGAGAGGCGCGCGTATAGGCCGTATGGTCTTGCTGGCGGGGAGGATGGCGAGTGTGGGTTGAATGTGTGGGTGCGTCGGGTTGAGAAGGGGAGCTGGGAGAAGTCGCTCAAGAGGCTTAAGGCTGGTGGTAAGGGCGTGCCCGAAGAGGAGGATATTGAGTACGAGGAGCGGAGGTTCAACCTTGGTGCTAAGAATAGCGCGCCGATGAAGCCTGGCGAGAGGATCATTATCAACACGCCTGGCGGCGGCGGCTGGGGCCAGGTTGGGAAGGAGAAGGAAGTCGGTGGCAAGAGGGACCCGACGGAGGGGTGGAGGAAGGGGAGTCATGCCAATCGGGAGGACACGGCGCTGCAGGTTTAGTTATGTGGCGGAGATGAGAGTTGAGATGACTAGTATCTAGGGGCATTAAGATCAATATAGAAGCAAAAGCGGCTTTGGTTGAGAGGATAATATCGGCCTGCACGTAGCGTCTACCTACCAAATATCAACTTCCCCTGAAGAAGTAATTCAAGTCCTACTCAGGACCATGAAATGTCGTCAATCACACAGCATCAGATCGGTCATGTGCAAAGAGGCTTGACCGACGAGGGTTGGAGCTCTTGAACTGATCCCGGGCCCATCCGCGGCCCCATTCTAGCATTGCTTCCAATATCAACAATGGAAAGTCCAGTCCTCCTCAGATTTGCCTTGATCAAACACCAATATTTGACTCAACCCAAGAAAAACATGACCAACGGACTATAAATGGCTGGTCCGAGAAACACAGCTGCCCAGATCGCCGTCTGGACCCTCCCCGGCCGGGGAGGCCCGGCCCCACCCTGTAGCTTCCGGGTCGCTGGTCCTTCGTGAATCTCCCTCGACGTTCTGCAAGCTGATGTACTCATCACCCACCAGGCTCCGAGTATCACTCTGCTTCTGGTCCGTGCCGGGACGGCTCTCGTCGCGCACGACCTTGTAGTGGTGGTCTATCCGGTTACCGACGCCGTTCTCGAGGCCGACTTGGCAAGTGCGTCAGTACCCAGTCTCCAACGAGAACAGGAAGACTCACAAATGTTATAGTAGATGTACTTGGACACCACCGGGGCCCAGGGGAGAACGGCCACGACCTGCCCGAACGTCCACTTTTCCATCTCGTCCAGCGCGTCGCCCACTTCTTCAAAGACGTAAATCGCGTTCAAAATCAGTAAGAAGAACATGAAAAAGTTGAGGACAAACCAGCCCAGATTCCAAACAACGTAACTGGACTTGAGGAAGAAAACCCGGAGCCTGTCGCTCTTAGCTCTCAGGACGTCCAATTTGGAAACCGCCCATGGCGCGTGCCGAAGCTGATCCGCGATGAGAGCGAAGGTAGCAACCGCGTAGAATATCGGGTACGGTGCATAGTCGTTTGTGAAACGTAAACCAAGACCGCCTCCGGGACACAGCGAAAGAATGCTTGCGGTGTATTTTCCACATTCGCTCTCGCCCGGCAGCGCCGCCAACTCTTTAGTCAGTGGGATGAGGAATTGGATCGCGATCCCTAATGCGCCGACAATGACGGTCATGGTGAGTGTGTACCACCAGTGCATGCCTCTCCGCTGGGTGATTGTCTGCGTCAGCAATACCATCAGAGCGCCTCCCGAGACGATGGTACGGGCCGCTCTCAGGTCCATCTGCGTCGTCAGCTCTTCGTTCACGACCCTCATGAACATCGTCGCCAGCTGCAGGGCGAGGGTGAGGAATAGCTGGGTTTCCTGGAACTCGATGATGGCGGAGAACAGCGCTGCAGAAAACCGTGATGAGCGTAGCCGGGACAGCATGGATCGAGGCCGGACCTCTTCTGGCTGCTTCCGTTTTCGCACCCGCCTCCAGAGCCAGCGCTTCACTCGCACCCACCAGAGAAAGAAGGAGTGGCTCGGCTCGCGAGGGATGATGGTGCCGAAGATGAAGAACCAAGCGCACAGCGAGAGTTGCAGAATATAAGACACTATGATCTGAGGGTTCTGTCAGGATACGATATCTAGCGAGCGCAACGAAGATGGAGCCTTACCCCCGGGCCTGCTATATCGGCTTCGACGTCCCGTGGTGCCAGAGAGCAGAGCCCCTTCAAAGGGCCCAGAATCACATTCAGATCGTTGCCGTTGACGTTACTGGGAGACAAGTCTCCGATGCCTTCGCCGCATTTCCCGTACTCTTTTCCCAGCAGCTTCGTCTGGTCCGTTGTCATGCCAGGGCCCCCGCAGGAGTTGCTGGCGCAACCGACGATCTGTTCAAGAATCCCTGTCGCGTTGAATGACAGAAGGTCCTCGAATTTCAAGTTTTGGCCTGCTTCGCGAACGCTGGGGTGGTCCAAACTGAAGTTGTGTTTTTGTGCCAGCGTGGCTGCTATCGACAGCGCGGCGCAGTTGTATGCGTTCCCTGCGTAATAGAGCATCCACGGGCCTCCACAGTCCCTTGAAGCATTCGTGTAATTCTGTATAAGAGGCACTGTGACGGTCTGGGGGTCCGAGAAGGTTCGAGGATATATGCCGTATAATATCTCGGGCCACATGAACCCCGGCGTACTGTTGTACACGCCAGAACGGGACCTAAGGTCGAAGACAATGGAAGAAATGTTTGCGGACATGACGATGTATTTCTCAGTCGTGTCAAGCTAGGATAATGAAATGGAGGGATTATCTGTAAAAACGGCGAAGAGGAAAGAACGATGCCAACGCTCTCGTGTGGCCTGGTTGATATATAATGCCGTTCACTGCAATTGCGCGATCATTTCGCAACGGAATCCCCAGCCTTGTGCTGATCACCACGGATGCTGCCGTGTAACCTGTGGGAGCCGACTTTCGCAGCGTCCGCTGCCAAATTTGTCGACTCGGCTGGGCGGTTGGATGCATATCCAAGGCACTCAGCATGGATATGAACCAATGATACCCCTCCAGAAACGTCTGCAGTTCGCAGCATTTGCTTATCTCTTCCTCGCCCCCACCCCCTGCGCGCGCCGTGTGCTCAGCTCGCGCCTTGCATGTACCACCATCTCTGTTGCACCACTCGCGGAATCTGCATGGCCTTGCACGCCCCTCGCTCGCGCTCGAGTCGATGCCGACGAGATCGAAGTCGGCGTAGCAATAAATCGCGCCGTCGTCCCCTTCTTAATGCGCAGTCTGAACTACCAGACACTGGAGAAACCGCTATTGCTCATTTTCAGCCTGACGAGGCAGTCCGGCTTGTGGCGAAGGTGTTCGATCAGCCCGCCAGGCAAGAAGTGAGACAAACAAGACCGCCTTCCCTCGGCCGCCGGCAGGATCGCGTCCTCTGAGGCACACCATGCGCCGCAAACAGAAAAGAGAAGAGGATAAAAAAGGAGGGAACCCAACGTGAATTAAATTTTAGTCCATTGGTTCCCGCCAGCGTTGGGGGGTTGCGCACCCAGGAGCACAGAGATTGCCAACGTCCTGTCCATTCGTTCATGGGGGCTGTTGAAAGGCGACGACAAGATGCTGCCTATAAGTCCTTAGCCCCAGAAGCTGGCGAACAATAACGAAAGTACGTCGAGAAAGCGTAGACGCGATGGGAGAGCGACCCCGCGGGCTGGTCCGACGCGGGAGAGGTTACACGCGACTGCCTAGACGCCTCATCTCGTCGAGGACCTGTGGCCTACCCTGAACAAAGTTAAAAGACATACCGGGGGAGTACATTCCTCATGATACCCCGTTCGGTTGTTAAACGAATAGATGATGTTGCCTGCTAAAATGACGTACGGCCGTGATCTTTGTTCGTTACGCTGTGATTTACAATTATCCATACACAAGACTTCGAAGATGCCGGTCATAACGCCAACAGACCGGATGCCGCAGCAGCGACGGCCAAGGTCCATCCTGCCGATACCACCCTCCACGAATGGGCAGAACTCGTGCTACCCGCCGTGCCGGTGCACTTCCCCTTGAGGACTCCCTCGTCGAAAAGCGGCTTGAACGGCCGGCAGTCGAGTTCCTTCTTGTTTTGCGGTTCAAGCACAAAGTTTTTCACTTTGGTCTGGTCGGCTGTGTGTGTCGTCGCATTCTCGTGTTCTAAGAAGGAGGTGCTGCGAGCGTGTCAGAAGAAGCAGGTCATGGCAGAGAGCGGATCACTCACAAAAAGCCCTCCTTGACATTGGTCCCGTCCTTGACCATGACTTCCACCATGTCCTTCTTCGGCCAGTGCCACGTCTGGACCGTGACGCCCCTGTTGTTGACCGTGTACTCGGACGAGAGGTTCAGGTTCGGGATGTTGGCCAGCACGAGACTGAACTCGGTCCACTGCTCTGCGCGGGCGGTGTTGGAGATCCAGTTAAGCACCTTATCGTCCCTGACCACTGCTTTTCGGAGCTGGTCGAAGGGCAGGTGCAGGTGCGTGCCGTTGTTCGCCCTGGCGGTGAGGGTCTCTGCGACGAGGCTCTGGAGGCGGGAATCGCGCCGCACGGAGGCGACGCCGCCGCTCAGGTTGATCTCGCGCATCTTCTGCGATCTCGTGTTCTTGCCGCCAAAGATGACATCGAAGGATGGCCCCTCCTTGAAGGCTGTGTTGTCGATCGTGAGCACGTCCGTCTCATTGAAGCCGACCACGACGCGCTTCAGCTTCGGGGACTTCTCGAGGACGGCGCGGTTGACCTTGATGTTGTTGTCGAATACGCTGTTGACGGACTCGAGGCTGCTGGCGCCGATGAAGATGCCCTCGTCGGGCCCGGTGCCCTTGATCTCGCGGATCTCGGTGTGCTCCAGAACAGAAAGCTTTGGGGCGATGATCTGAAAACTCTGGGCGGTGTGGAGGCTCGTGATGTCGAGGTATTCGAGGTTGTTGCAGTAGTACAAACTGAACCAGCGTCCCACGGTCTCGAGCTTCGGGAGAGAGAGCCGCCGGAGGGCGTGGACCTCGAACAGCGACAACGCCCCGCCGACCGTCGTTAGGGTGCTCGACGATATGGTGATTCGTATGCTGTACGGGATGCTGACGGCGGCGATCCCACCGGTAACGACCTCGACGCCACTCAGGTCAATGTCCTGAGATTCCTCCACTGCGATGAGGATGTCGCCGTCGACCACGCGACACTTCCTCACGGCCTCGGCGTCCTCCTGCGTGAGGATCCCTATCGTACCTTGGCAGTCTCGGCTGTGCGCTCCTGGGTGTCGCAGTCAGTTTAAACTGCGCGCGATGATACCATGCATCGGCGGTTTCTTCGTCTTCAAAACTCACCGGGCACAAGCAGCAAGGCTGCCAGAAGGCAGAACACCTGCCACCATCGCGATAAACCCTCCATGACCGCAGGAATGAGGAAGAGGAGTGCCTGCAGATTTGACTATGCGACGGCATGGATCATGGGCCGGGGGGTTCCAGTTTTGTAGTCTCGCCCAGGCCCAATTCAACCAGAGCCCACACGCGCGGCGAAGCTGGAGAAATTTGGCGTCGTTGGTGCATCTCAGCGGCACAGTATCGAGCCATTGGACGGAATGGCCCGCTTGGCTCTGGGCGACAGGCCTAAGAGAAATTGGCGTTTGCTTTTTTACGGGCCTCTGGGACTGGGCGCTTGCACGGGTTGCCGGGTTCCGACATTAGGGAGAGCGGGTGGGTGTTTTGAACAGTGTTTGCGATGGCTCCTTGAAGGGGAGAAGAAAGAAACATCACCGCACTGCCCCTACGCATGGCGGTGAGACAAACAGAACAGCCGACAGCTGGAAGTTGTGTTGGTTAAGTAGGAAGGCACATTGGTAGGTAGGGGAGATTCCTTGAGGCAAGAGCCAATGGATAGAGAAAGGGGTGGGGGCAGTCCTCTTTTAACCCAACACCGCACCAACACCTGTTGCATGCCCAGTGAATCAAATCATTTGATGGCCGGCAAACGGGCCCAAGGCGGAGTCGATTGGAAGAGGGCACCGCCCCGAGTCACTGTCGGAAGTAGGCGGATACGGAACGCCACGACCGGAGCCGAAGATCAGAGCACCTTCCAGACCTCGTCCGGCCGGACCGTCGAGGGCCGGAGCGGGTCCTATGTGTGGATACCCGCACAGACCATGGTCCCCTATCAAGGACCTGCCAACACTGTGAATTGTACCCCGCGTCGACCCCTCGCCGCCGCTGACCGCCTAATTCCATCGCAGACCGGCGGCGACATCCATCTTCCACAATCGCAACTCCGGGCCTGACGGACTTGAGGAAACATCACGGATCCCTGCCTATCTCTGTCGGAACGTCGAAGATCCACATTTTACGGCCAGTTTGAGATATCTCAAAAGACGGCCCTTCCGCCGCCTCAATCCACGATATCGTTCCTCTCAACCTCTTCTTCGTCTCACTTTTTCCATACGCGCAAAGTCAAGATGTCTCTCTCCAACGAAGAATGGGACGAGATCCGCCAGGAGATCCCCTCCGTCTCGGACCCGTTCGTGGCCCAGTACATCGGCGGCCGCGACGCCCTCATCGCCCAGGAGCACAAGTCCCGTGCGGACGCCTCCTTCCGCGCCAACGCCTCGCCCATCGTCCGCCGCGCGGCGGCCATCGTCGCCCGCATCCGCGAGGAGGAGAAGAAGACCACCTGGACCGCCCAGGCCGAGGAGGACCTCGCCACCAGCCAGGGCATGGCGCCCTTCCCCGGAATGATGTTCACCCTCGCCAAGCCCCGCCTCGAGACGACCCGCCTCTGGCGCATCGTGCAGAAGATGCCCAAGGGCTCGCTGCTGCACGCCCACCTGGACGCCATGGTCGACTTTGACTACCTCTTTGACGTTTTGCTGAAGACGCCCGGGATGCACTTCGCCGCCGACGAGCCCCTGTCCAACCCCGCGGCGCTGGAGACCTCGCCCGTCTCTTTCAGGTTCCGCAACGCAGAGTCGAGCACGAGGTCCGTCTGGGAGGACGGCTACGTCCCCGGGGAGTTCAGGCTGCTCACCAAGGCGGCGGACGAGTACCCCGACGGCGGAAGGGAGGGTTTCCTCAGGTGGCTCAAGTCGCGGGTCACCATCTCGCTGACCGACAGCGTGGAGCAGCACCACGGTATCGACGCGGTGTGGCGCAAGTTTGAGAGGTGCTTCGGGGTCACCAACACCCTCATCCACTACGAGACCATCTTCCGCGCCTTCATGAGGAGGTTGATGGAGAAGCTGTTGGCTGACGGCATCTACTGGGTTGAGCTCAGGTAAGACACTTTCCCTTTTTGCGGTCTCTGGGGGGGGGGAACAGGTTTGCTAATCTTCTTACAGGTTTACGTGGCCTCTCAACTACTGCCGCGACGGCCAAGAAGAGCCCGAAAAGGACTACAACCACATGTTCCAGGTCATCGAGGAGGAAGTCGCCCGCTTCAAGTCCGACCCGGCCAACGCCGCCTTCTGGGGCGTCCGCACCATCTGGACCACCATCCGCCACCTCCCCACGCGCGACATCATCGAGAGCATGGACAACTGCATCGCCACCAAGATGGCCTGGCCCCACCTCATCGCGGGCTACGACCTCGTAGGCCAGGAGGACAGGGGACGGCCCCTCCGCGACCTCCTCCCGGAGCTCTTCTGGTTCCGCAAGCAGTGCGCCCAGGAAGGGGTCAACCTGCCCTTCTTCTTCCACGCGGGCGAGACCCTCGGCGACGGCTGCGCCACGGACCAGAACCTCTACGACGCCGTGCTCCTCGGCACGCGCCGCATCGGCCACGGCTTCTCGCTCTATAAGCACCCGCTCCTCATCGACATGGTCAAGGAAAAGCGCATCCTCGTCGAGAGCTGCCCGATCAGCAACGAGGTCCTCCGCCTCTGCGGCTCCATCATGTCGCACCCGCTGCCGGCCCTGCTGGCCCGCGGCGTGCCCTGCGCCCTCTGCAACGATGACCCGGCCATGCTGGGCCAGGACACGGCGGGCATGTCGCACGACTACTGGCAGGCGCTGCAGGGGTGGGAGAACGTCGGCCTCGAGGGGCTTGGTTCCATGGCCGAGAACAGCGTCCGATGGTCCGCTTTCGAGGACGAGACGGCCGAGCAGTGGACCGCCGGCATCAAGGAGGCGAGCCTCGGCTCGACCGTCAAGGCCGAGAGGCTCAAGCAGTGGGCCGCCGAGTGGGAGAAGTTTTGCCTGTGGATCGTCGAGGAGTTTGGCGAGGAGGAGGATAAGGCTTGATTCGAAAGAGGAAGGTCCCTCGAGGGATGAGGACGGGAGGAGATTGGCGCGCTCGTCATCCAAACGAAAGTGTCACGTCATAAAATGAGCGGTTTATTTTCAACAAAGGGTAGGCGCATATGAGGGCACGAACAGGGAAAGGGAACATAAGCATCAGGCTGGGAAGCATACATGGGGGGAAGGAGAGGACACACGGACAACGGAGTTTCAACAGCATCAAGGTCACAGCGAGTGGGCTTATCACGGGAGGGCGGGTTTAGTGATTTGGGTTGATTCAACAAGGCTAGAAAAGGGCGTTCAACGCGACTCTGGGAGCTATTGGAAACGAAACGGGAGGTTCCAGGGAAGGGAAACACAAGAAAAATACATAGAAACGGTGTTCAACAACAATCAGGCTGTGCCAAGCCCATTGAATACATGTCAGGCATCCGGGTTGCCTTGTATCATGATCTTCAACGTCAACCAGGTGATAAAAAACGAGGTGCTTGAAGTGATTCGGTGATGCCAGCCAGGTTCTCGAACAAAACAACCCGTCTAGCGGAGCGACACTCCGCAATCGAGAAGGCTGCCCCCGCCGGAGACCCCGAACAAAGAGTCCCGGGGTTGTATGCAGGAGGCGACCGCCCTCCCTGAAACAATCGGCCTACACGGCAGCTTGATTTTCCCCGTTTGGGACACCCGTAAACGCGTAACGGCAGGAGAGTGTGTAGCAACAAGAAGCTGTAAAGGGCCGAGGTTGGGAATTGGCGAATGGTCGGTCGTTACCACTCCGTCGGGCGCAAGGGGTGAAGGGTGTCAGCATCTGCAGACCCCCGGGTCTGATTGGGGCGCAGACGAGGGGAGGGTGGGTTTTCCTGGCAGCTGGGACCGGCTAATCTGCAAACTTGCGCTAAATCATGTAATGGAAGGCTTCCACGGCACCGATCGTGGCCCTCCGGGCGTTTTCCACTCGCAAGGCTGGCGACTAAGGTCCGTAATTACGCCGGGCTGGGCCGCAAGGATGCAGGCGCTCGCAGGAGCTTGCAGGAACGCCGCTGAAGGATTGTCAACCCACGTCTGCCGAGGCTTTCTTTGAGGCTTCAGATGAGCTCGAAGTGTGCATGTTGATGTAGAAAATACGATGGTTTATTTGCCTCTGTCCTAAGTTCAAGTCCGTGAGAGAGAGAGAGAGAGAGAGAGAGAGTATGAGAACAAGCGCAAGTTGGCTTGAAACGATAATATCAGATCCCAACGATTACTTGTGTTGCATTCAGGAGAGCTTGCGGAAAGATATCCGAAAATGACAGGCAAGGCGCCCAGATGTGATTCCAAGGTTTACATGCATCATGCATGTGACTGAGTTCCCTTGACAATGGACCCTCCATCCAAGCAAGTCAAAAAGTAGAAGCTACATGGAGATATCAAAATGAGCGTACCTCTACGAGTGCAGAACGTGTGGGAGGGGACAGGAAATAAAGCTGTCGTGTTAGTCAAACGCGACGCCCGGCTCCGGCCGCACGCAGGTTCATCCGGGGCCCCAGTGAGACTCGAGCCAATGTCTGAAGCTTGAAGGCTGGATATCGACGGCCTCGTTGAGGTTGGCTTGACGAAAGTCGTAGCGGCCGTCGGCCGTGGCGATCAAGCGCTGCATATTCCACCATTGAACCTGGTTATTCCTTCGTTCGTAGTGAGTCAACTCGCTCTGAAGTTTGGAATACTTGCGAATTCGAAGGTCGAAAGGAGCTGGCTACATGTTAGTTGCCAACCACAAAGCACTCTGGCAAAACTACAAGCACAAGATCACCAAGTACTCACCTCCTCGGACATTGCTACACTTAGCAAAAATGTCTCGAACCGACATCCTGTCGCCGCGCATCTTGAACTCTCGAGGCCAAGTTCCCGGGCCAAGTTCAATTGCAGCCGCCACAAAACGAGCAACGTCGCCGACGGAGGTCATGCAGACTTGGACCGGACGACCGAGGGCGTTTGTCTCGACAATATCAGCCGTGCCGTTTCCTATGTCAACGAGGTAGGTTCCTGGCTGGTCCAGCCCATCCCGCACTCCCATGCCGTAGTCAGCTAGGCCCCCGGGGGCGAAGCGTTCGTAGAGGATGCCGCATGAGAATACCGTGTAATCCATTTTTCGTGACTTGGAGTTTGCATAGTGCTTCAGAAGCTCGATGGCTTCGCTCGAGCCAAAGTCTAGAGGGTGGCTGGACGATGATGGTCTGTGTGAAAGGGGACCTTCGAACTCAGCAGGGACGAAGAGACGAACGCGAGCATTACGCGCAGCCTTGATGAGCTCGATCTGATCAGGGCCTCTGATTGTCGAGATGACAAGGTCGATACCTTGGAGAGCAAACCTGAGGCTCTCCTCGTCTTCGTAGTCAACAACGGCGACCTGGCACTCGTACTGTTGCTCGAAGTCCGGGTTTGGCTAGGAAGAAAATGTCAGTGAATTGCGGCGAGCCAAGAAATAGGACTCACCTCTCTCGAAAGAACAATGACGGGGTTCGCTGTTTGAGAAATATGATGGGTGAGGATAGCGGCGAAGCCCCCGGCACCCGCGATAGCGATTCTCATCATGGTTATGGGGTTCTGTGGCCGTAGTGCTTCGTTGCTGTTAAGTGTTAGAACTTGAGAATAACGAGAGAACCGTTTTATATGTTTTCTGACAGTGGCAGTCGAACAACATGTTGTAATGCAGCTACCTTGAATGTCCCATCTCGGTCATGTCGTCGGGGAGCAGTCGACGGCAAGAGCCAACGCGCAGTCCACACCACCAAAACCAAAATAGAGTGACTCAGGCTTCAGAGATTGAACGCGACTGGTCGTCTTGATTAAGGCAACAAAGCGATCAAGACCACTTGGACAAGCCGGGGGCCAATCCGCATTCGGGTCGAGGGCTCGCACAGACAACCTGAAATCGCTCACAAGACCGAACGCCTGGAAAGGCTCGGTGAGAAGATTCCAGTATTCGTGCTGTGATCCAAGGGCGTATAGAGACGCCTCGCGATGGCTTCCAGAGAGGTGGTGGGGTCTGAATTATCCCCATGCGGACCATCGAAGCATCGCATGGCGGAGTCGCTCCTGACGAGGGCAAGGCGAGGAGAAACGGATATGTGGCGGTGAAGACGGGAGCGTTTCGGCAAAGGTTGAAGGATCTTCCCCTAGAAAGACACTCGTAAGTCGTACCCGATACCTGAACGGCTGGTTTTGAAGACCCAGCCGGTTTGCGATCCTGGTAACATTCGCAGGGATGCCTTGCTAGGTGCAGCGGCCCTCTCACTCTCGCATACTGGGCATTCCCAGATTACTGGGTCGCGGTACGGTTCATCTCACCCTGCAGCGGGAGCTTGGTACGGTAAAAGAGCCCTGTCTGGTAGTCACGAGAAATGCCGTCCGTAACGTTCCCTTAAGATTGCCGTCCATTTGTCGTCATCCACGCGGAGGTCGCCGCGTCGAGTCAACCTCCTGTGAGAAAATGGGGCCTGGATTCGGTGAAGCTAGGAGACGATGGTTGTACCTCGAGCACAAATTGAAAAGAGATATACTCAGGAGAACTCCCGTCCAGTGGCTTCATGGAAGCGTGTCATCGGAACTTGGGAGAGCACCAGAGCTGTCTGCCCTAGCGGGTTGTGGCCGAGCATGTGAGCCAGAAGTACCGGTCATCTTGGTTTCGAGTTGTATACACTGCAGACAACTGAGATTCTCCGCATGGCTGGCGCAGCGTATGAATGGACATGCAGCAACCAGATAGAAGATGGTGTGGTACACGACCGAGTCCCGAGGTCGAATGAAGCTGGCTCCGCCTGTACCCCACGGTAACAACCCCCCACCCACAGAGGCTCGTCCGGGAGAGTTTCGTAATCCATTGCTGTCAGAAGCTTCGATTATCCGGGAGTGCAACGGCATCCAAGAGCATTACTGCCTGTCGATTGGAAGCGGTTGCTGTTCAACGGGTGGTGATTCGTGTTGAAGTGGAAAACGCGTCGTCTGGAGCTGCCATTGGCGAGGGCTTCGAGGTGGGACACTGGAGAGCAGGCTTCCCTGGGTGGAAATCAGCCACGGGACTGGATGCCTAATCTTACTCCAATTGGAAGGCACTAAGATATGGAAAGAACAGGCGCTTCTCTTGCTCTCCGGACAGCTTAAGGGGTACTGTTGCTACTGCTACCATGACGATTGTTTGCAGAGAGTCGAGGGGGCCGTTTCGGTACGTACCTCTCCGGAACCCTCCAGTGTCCCTGGACAGCAATTCAGCCCTATGCATGCTTGCCTCAGGCAGAAGCTTTGTGCTCAGATCAAGGACCCTCTCCACGATGTACTCCGTTCAGAACTGCAGACTCAGAGTTCAAGCCTATCGCTCGTGATGTGAAGCCACATCGATCTGCACCACCGCCGACAGAACAGAGGTTTGTAAATGATTTATCTTTTCAGTATCTTACCAATGAAACCTAAAGGGGTTGTGGCCTAGTGGTGTGGCGTTCTCTGCCTATTCTTCTCTCAATAAATTTCACTACCTTCAACTCATCACACTACTTGGGAAGAGAGAGGTGTGGGTTCGATTCCCGCCTGCTCCAAATCTTTTTCGTTTTTTTGTCATCACAATCCATTTTTTTTAATTGAGAGGAGCTTCAAGGAATCTGATCCTACTCTCACCAAGACCATCCATCCCTCTAGCCAGAACAAGCCTCCGACTAGGCCCGAAGCCGAGATCAACTTCACCTCGATGACTGCCAACAATGTACTGGACCACGGCTCCTTGCTTTCGGTCGCCGAATGCACCATCCTGCATGTTGTTGAAGAGAGAGAGGCGACCGCCATGACTACTATCGAGTCCGGAAATGCGGTCACTTGTCCGACGCAAATGCGCATTATCTCGAGGTCCACACCCCATGGCTCCCGCGACAACCTAGTGTCTCTGCATTTGACCAAGAGCGAACATGACATGTGCGTCGGATTCTTGAATACGACAGGATATTTCGAGAAATGTAAAACTGAATATGCTCAAATTCGATTGGTCGCGATCCTAGAAGCCTTTTATGACAATTTTGTCAGTAAAAGGCGTCGAGTTGTTGTTAAGGCGCACGCAACCCACCTCTGCGAAGCTACCGCCAGAGGCGACCAGAGAACTGACAGTCGAGAAGATATCAAGAGTTGAATGGGTTGTCGCAAGCCAAGATTTGACGAGCGCGAATCATGAAACAAAGTCTCGGGTCCTGTCTGTCCCTAGGACATGGAGGCGCAGTCCGAAAGGCGTGCTTTTGATGTCTTGAGACGTAGACATCCCGCTGGGCTAGATGAAGCGTCAGCTCTCGCGGGGCAGTGACCACACAGCTATTATTGGCATTGGGTAACACATGGAATAGCCTGGTAAAGCCAGCGGTCAACAGAATCTGACTGGCTGGTCATCGCGCACTTATACGATTGGACCAGACGGTGCTGCAGGCGGCTCCTGCCAATCAGAGGCACATCGTCCTGTGTTGCTCGTGGGATTACTCCGGCGACTCAGGCTCTAGCATGCACGGTATTTTTTGATGTTAGATCGCTCAGGCAGATACGCAGTTGCGGACCAGCAAAATGAATGATGTGGTTTGTCTATCGAGGTCAACTGAAATGCATGCGATGCCACCGATGAACTTCACATGGGAAAGTGCTATGCAAGGGTGGGAGCTCATGAGCAGACCCACTCGAATCTAGATTGGGGCAAGCGGCTGTCTACCTCACCTGGGACTCACCTGGGCCGCCTCAGTCGCTCACCGCTCCCGGTGAAATCCGGGAAAATGATAATCCAGTTGCCCTAATTTTTTCGGTCGGCTCCTCCCCCAAACCCACAACGAAAATCCACTTTGCGCGAAAAAAGTTCGTGATAGAAAGCCAAGCTCATCGATCTCAATCAGTCAATTCCCCCCTTCCCTCACCACACAACACCACACAGACGCAGGATAACTACCTCTTTGCGTTAACTCAACCGTCCAAAATGGCTCCTCAAGCAGTATGTACATGACGGCACCGCTTTGCTGTTGGCCCGGCCTCGAAAGAGGCGGCGGCGTGAAACAGTAGGCTAAGGTCATTCTTCCACAGGCGATCAAGCGCACCGGCAAGGGCAAGAACCAGAAGGTTACCAAGAAGGTATGTCGAGAACAACTCTCTACAACAATCGACCTGGGCGCTGACCGATCTTTCCCAATAGTTCATCATCAACGCTTCTCAGCCCGCCTCCGACAAGATCTTCGACGTCGCTGCCTTCGAGAAGTTCCTCCAGGACAAGATCAAGGTTGAGGGTCGCGTCGGCAACCTCGGCGACCAGGTCCAGATCTCCCAGCAGGGTGAGGGCAAGATTGAGATCATCGCCCACAACGAGCTCTCTGGCCGCTACCTCAAGTACCTGTAAGTTGCTGCCCGCCCGCACGTCGTCGCGAAACTTGTAATGCAATACGTTTACTGACGCATCATCCTCCCGCGCAGGACCAAGAAGTTCCTCAAGAAGCAGCAGCTCCGTGACTGGCTCCGTGTCGTCTCCACCTCCAAGGGTGTCTACGAGCTCAAGTTCTTCAACGTCGTCAACGACGAGGCTGACGAGGACGACGAGTAAACGGTTTTCATGTATGGAACAGGTTAATGTTACTTGGGTCGGCATGGCATCGGTTTTTTTTGGCAAGGTTAAAAGGGAATACCAAAAGTTAGCACCTCCGTGTGCTTGTTGATCTGCCACACACTGAGTGCCCTCCTCAACATGCGTCTTGTGAGAAGTGATTCTTGGGTATTCGTTGTAGTCTACATGGTACCTCTACTCATGCCCGTCTATATGCTGTACAATGCCCGACAATCAAGGCAATGCGCGCATGACGCCCTCAAATGCCACCAGCGCCATCGCGTTAGCAGGGAACGCCCTCAGGAAGCACGGCAAGAAGCCGCGCCAGTACCCCTTCCACCCGCTCTCCCTGTAGACCGCAGCCACGGCGTCCTTCCACCGCCTGAACCTGGGCGTACCGTCGTTGAGCCCGCCGCCAAGCGGATCCGTCATGATGCGCTGCTTGACCACGTCGGACGGGTAGCTTGTCAACCAAAACACCTGCGCGCTCAGTCCTCCCGCCCAGAAGTTGATCGCCGGCGCGCTGAGCTCCGTGTTCGCCCTCATCCACCGCGAGAACACGTCGTAGCTGCCCCACCAGCAGAAGAAGAACCCTCGGAAGAGCAGCGTCGCCCCCAGGCCGTGGTACACGCCCCGCACGCCGTGGTTCGAGTAGATCTTGCGCAGGCAGTCGACGGGCCCGCTGTACAGGCGCTCGGCCTTGTTGGCGGCGTACTGGATCTGCAGGCGCGCCTTGACGTGCTCGACGGGCGCGGCGATGAAGCTGACGGTGCTCCCCGCCATGATGCCCGCGATGCCGTGGCCCCAGGACGGCAGGTTCTCGGGCCCGGGCAGGTGGAAGAGGCGCTCGGCGACGAGGCGGCGGTAGACGGTCAGCGAGCCCAGCATGACCGAGTCCATGAACATCCAGCCCACGAGCGGCGGCGTCGCGCCCTTGTAGAGGCCTGCGACGCCCTCATTGCGCAGCGTCTGGGCGACGCATTGGAGGGGGCCGCTGAAGCGCGACGAGTCTGTGGTCTGCAGGCGGACTTTGACCGTGTCGAATGGGTGGCCGACTTCGCAGCGTTAGCATTTGGGAGCCAATTGATCGTGACGATCGTGAACGATGATAAACACACCTGAAAGCTTGGCTATGCCGGAAAACACTCCAGCAACGAAGCCCTTGTAGTTCTTGACCACCGCCTTGGGCTCTTCCCTCACGTCTGCGGCCATCGTGTGACTGAAGAGAGAAGGAGAGGGGCAAGAAAGACACGAGGATCGGGGAAAGAAATAGTGAGCGACGGACAGTAATACCGACTTGATTTGTCACTTCCAATTCAGTCGAGCCGACGGAGGATCCCGAGGGCAATTACAGAAGAGAGTCCCTCCCGTTATCAGTGATGACTCTCACACAATGTCCATCGCATGTGGCTGAGAGGGAACGTGGTTTCGGTCGTCGACTCGTCATGAATCATGAAGCTCTGCGATTCTCGCTAAGCAAAAAGGAGCCGGCTCCGGGGTCGGGCACGCCTGTATCGGACCGATAACATGGATAAAGGGATACGGATGGTTTAATCACATATTGATTCAATCTAATTGGACCGATAAGGAGCACCTTGTTACACCCATGTTCCTTCTCCAGGCTTAACTACATCCACTGAAATCCCGTTCTGTGCATCAATTGAAGGCCAACTTCATCCATCCCTCAAGGCCAGTGAACCAAGTTCTCCTCCTTCGTCTTCCACCCAGGCACTTCCAAGCCACGATTGGCCCTCTTGGACGGGTCTGGCCGGTACAGCCTGCCATGCTCGTACCTGGGATGAGCCGATGAGGTGAGCATCATCTCAACTCTGACGCGGGCGTGAGCGACAAGCGGGTTGAGTTCCTGCACGATCTGAGCGTGTGCATTACCTGCAGTGGAGCTCTTCTGAAAGAGAGGTATCTCGACTCGAACTTGTAGCTGTTTTATGTTCTCCAGAGCCGCGAGTTTCTTGCACCCGGCCGCCCAGCTGGCAAGAATCTTCTTCCTGGACGATGGCTTGAAGAGACTTTCGTTGCTGAACTTCAGGTCGACCGAAACCTTCGCCAGACGGCCTAAGAGACCATTTGCTAGCGTACCAGTCGAGACTTTGTTGAAGAATGTTTCGAGAGCCAGGAAGTCTTGGAATGCGAGTGACTGATCACATAGAGATGCCAAGTCCTCATACATCCGGCGGCATGTGAGCTGAAGCGGGAGCGGCGAGACAAGCTCTTCGTGGGGACGGGAGATTTTGGCCTGTCCTTGCTGAACATACGATGTTGGAGTTCTCTGATTCCGCTCAACCACGCGTTTGGCCCTGATCTCGGCACCATCGTCGTCTAACACTCCGTTGCAAACCACCCGACATAGGCGGTGGTCTGTAGATGGTGCATCGCCGACGTTGTGGAAAGGCATGGCGCCATTGACATCCAAGTATACGAGTTGCGAGGAAGTGATTCTAGGGTATGCCATCTTGTAGATGTTAACCCGAATTTCCCAGGGAAGGCCAAATAAAAGCGATTGCTCCTGAGGGTTGGGCGGTTGCGTGATCCGGACGGGCGCGCTGGGCTCCACGTTCGCAGTCTGTTGAAGTCTCATTGTGTAGGGACTTATAAGAGCTTGAAGAAGAATCTGAGGGTAGAGAACAATATTGAAGGGTGAGATGGCGATGAACATCAAGTCAGAATCCAACACAACATCTGCGGGAAGGCTGCGTATTTAACCACCCATTGCGCCTCAAAGGGGCAGGCAGCCCTACAGTTGTCGGCGCCATTATACGAAGTCATTTCGTTGGAGTCAACCAAGCTGGGCCGGTGATGGATGGATGCGACCAGGATGTGTTGACCCGCGGCGTGACTGAGAGAATGATTTCGAATTGGCCTCATTGCAAGAGCGAGTAGGACCCTTAACCGTTTAAGCAGTATGCAGTTAACAGTTCAAGTGCATCTAAGTGAAAGATATGGAGACGCAGGGACTCGGCGTGAAACGTGTTTTCGGCGCCGACAGGGGTTTGGAGCTTACGCCCCTCCACCGTTCGAGCTCAAGAACCACGCGTGAACTGACGTCACGTGGAGTGCCGACCAACTACCTTCAATCACCCGAAGGCACCTGTTCATCCCGCCTGACAGGATTGGACCTTCTGTCCGTCACTCAACCTCGAGGGAACAAACACCACACGAGGGCAGCCGCGATTGTCCAGCAGTTACCAATATGAAAGCCGTTTACGCCGTCCCGGCGACCCTCGCTCTCGTCTACAGAGCTTGGTCTCACCAGTCCCTGACCCCCGCAGGCATAGCCGCTGCCGTCATCACAGCCATCGCACACGCATACCACCCGTGGAACCTGCCTTTCGCGCTGCTTTGCGTCTTCTTCCTCGCGGGTACAAGAGCCACAAAGGTACAGGAGCTGCACCTCGTGCTCGGCGACCGTGCTGACGACTGTTAGGTCAAGAAGGACGTCAAGGCGACCTTGACCGTCGCTTCCCAGGGCACTCCTGGAGGCGAAGGCCCTCGCACCCATGTACAAGGTTAGCCATTCCCCAGATTCTCCACCCGTGGCTGATGCTAAATCCAACTTCTCCTCTGCTGCAGTCTTTGCCAACTCCTTGATGGCGTCCTGCCTGTCCCTCCTCCACGCCTACCAACTGAACAAGAGAAAGGAGGCCATCGTCGACACGACGACACCAAACCCTTCCGGTACACTGTGCTTCTCATGGGGAGGAGACCTTCTCGTCATCGGAATCATCGCCAACTATGCTGCCGTCGCCGCCGACACGTTTAGCTCGGAGCTGGGCATCCTCTCCAAGAGTGAGCCTCGCTTGATCACTTCCCCTACCCTGCGCAAGGTCCCTCGCGGCACAAACGGAGGCGTCACCCCACTGGGAATCGCTGCTGGAGCTCTCGGATCGATGATCATTGTCACGGCTTCAATGGTGTTCCTGCCCCTCTGCGGTGAGGCCACGGTCGGCAAGGTCGGCGGAGGCATCGGCGCCTGGACGACCCAGCAGCGATCGACCTTCATGCTGGCGATGACGCTCTGGGGTGTTCTAGGCAGCCTTCTAGACAGCGTCCTGGGCGCCGTCTTCCAGCGCTCCGTCAAGGATGTCCGCTCCGGCAAGATCGTCGAGGGCGAGGGCGGAACCAAGGTCCTCATCTCCAGCGACCCTGCCGACCACGCAGATAAGAACCAGAAGCGTGCTGCCATCAAGGCTGCCGTTCTCCACGGAGAGGGCAAGCGTGCCGTAGAGAAGACCGAGTCGAGCGCAATTGACGATGTGGATGCTCCTGAGGCTGGAAGCGAGAGGTATGACCCCAAGAACAAGCACCGCAAGTCAAGCTTCGGCGACGCCCAGCCGTCGCGTGTGGCCGAGACTGGATGGAACTTGCTGGACAACAATGACGTGAACTTTTTGATGGCCTTCACCATGAGCATTAGTGCCATGGGCATGGCTAGCTGGTATTGGGGCGTCCCGCTCGAGACGATCCTCGATGTCTAGAGAGATTACATACATAAGAAGCAATAAACGACATATTCCCCGTACACGCGTTTGCCTTTATGTGAATGATCCCGTGCACTCAATGGTGTGCCTTACATCGTCAGTCAGCGACAGCCCGATGTGTAGATGTTCCCGACGTAAATTCTCTCCCGAGATGCCTACCTGCGCCCGCGCGCATTTGTGTATGCGTGTTGATCAATCCAGGCCGCCGCATTACTCTCGTACGCGAGCGCAAGCGCCCCGTCATCCTCCCCTGAGCGAGCAAAACACCAAGACACCAAGTAACAGGCATCGCGAGCAAGAAGACAACAACAACACTCAGCACGCAAAAAAAGAAAACAACAACAATTCTGAAAATCAATCAAAAAGGCAAAAGAGTTCGGCCACACCGCCGCCGGTATGGTGTGACCTACGTCTCTGGTGCACTTGCTGGGAAATTGGCTTTATCGGGAATCGAACCATCGACCTTGGCGAAAGCCAGCCACAGTTTGACCTGAACCCCCTAAGCCTAAGGGCCGCCCCTGTGTTGGTGACAACGAGACGACGAGATCAAATAGAAGAAGGGTAGGTCGGGCCTCTCTCCTGTGTGAACGGGGAAGGAGCGACCAGCAATGCAGGTGGGCGTGGGCTGCCGGTGAGGAAGGAGCAACTGCGACCCAGGGGACGCACTTTCCTTATCCCGCCTTAGGTCGGGCCCGGGAAGGTAGCCACGACTGACAGCCACGGCAAAGGAAAGCCCAATTCACTTGGGCTTTCTCTCCACCTGTGGTTCGTTTTGCGGAGCGCTTCCTCTATTGAGATCCGGCCACCTGCCCCAGAACCTTCGTGACGGCATCGAAATCCCTTTCGACATCGACCCTCCAGGTCCCCACGGCAACCCTGACTGCTTTCCGCCCCTTCCAGCTCGTGCCACTGACGTACATCTGTCGAGTGGCGTTGATCCGTTCGACGAGCTTGTCGTTCAGCCCGTCGTCCCTGGCACGGAAGAGGACGATCATATGCGTCTCGTCCAGGCTCCAGTCGCCCTCGGGAAGCAGCTCGTACGCCTCCGACTCGCGGATCCACTGCGCAATCTTGCGCGCAAGGAGGACCATCCTGCCGAGGATGGCAGCGAGACCGGAGCGCCCTTCGGAGCGGAGGACGGCATACGCAGGGAGCGCTCGGAAGCGGCGTGAGTTCTCGAGGCCGATGTTCAGGGGGCTCGGGATGGAGGAGGGGCCCGATGAGAGGTACGCCGCGTTGGGGTTGGTGAACACGGAGGTGAGCGTCGACAGGGAGCGGGTGAAGAACATGCCGCAGTCATATGGCTAATTGGAGATGGTCAGCATCCAGACCGCATTGGCCACCGAGGCATCTTGGAAACACTCACCACATTCAGGAGCTTGTGACCGTCCACCGTGATGCTGTCCGCAAGCTCCAATCCAGCCGCCGCGGCCTTGATCCCCCTGAATTCGGGGGTATCATCCAGAGCGCGAGCGAAGATGCCGAATGCTACCTGACATCAGCCAAAGTCCTCATCCGTCACGAGAAGAATGCCATATCTTACCTCCATCCACATGGATCCAAGCACCGAACCGGTCCGCAAGCTCTCTCAGCTTCCGCATCTCCTCGAGTCCGCCCATGGCAAAGCGGCCAGTATTGACCTCGCCCGCGCTCACAGCAATGATGCTCGCGACACCCTCTCTTGCCAGCTCCCTCTCAACCGCCTGGAGGTCCAGCTTCCACGGCTCGTCGGCACTCACGCGCAGCTCCTTGACGCTCGACCGTCCCAAGCCGACAACACTCGCAGCTTTGGACAGCGAGCTATGCCCCATACTCGTCAGGACTTGAATCTCCCTGATCCCCGCCGCGACACAAGCACCAAGGAGGCCATCCTCGCCAACCTTTTCACCCCTCTTCTCGACGACCGCCTCCCTGCCGCACGCCAGGCCGAGGATGTTGCTGGTCGTCGCGCCGGTGGTGAACGTGCGGCCCTTCCACACCTCCCCGTCCGCGCCGCCCTTCCGCGGCTCCAGGTCCAAGAGATCGGCGAGCATTCTCAGCGCGACGCTCTCGAGCTCCGTGGCCACGGTTTGGGAAGGCAGGTGCACCTGAACGTTCTGGTCGAGCGCCGTGACGATGTTGTCCGCCGCCTCGGCCACGGGGAGCGTCCCGCCCGTCACGAAGCCGTAGTACCGCCCGCTCCGCGCCTGGCCGTTGAGGCCCGGGACGATCTCGTCGAGGATGTGCGAGAGCGTCGCCTCCGTCCCGAGCGGCGAGAGGTAGCCCTCCGCTTCCGGTCGGGGGAGCGAGGCCGAGGCGTTGGAGAGAGCAGCCGCGGACGGCAGGGTGTGAGCTGCGTCCCCGTCCGGGACGGCGGCGAGGAGCCGGGCGTGAAAGTTGGGAGTCGCCATGACGATGAGATGAGTACTGATATTTGAAGCAGGAAAACAGAAAGCTACCGCGGAGATGAGGCCAGATCGCTTGATGTGCTACAAAAAGAGAAGGGAAAACGAGTACTCTAAGCCAGACGAGAAGTGACGAGGCGGGTGCACTCGGCCTCTCACTCCAGCAAGAGACCGGGCTTTGAGTCACCGCGGGATTTGAAGTCGCGGGACTCGGTGGCGGTGATCTCGGCGAATTGAGTTGGCCGCGGCCGAGGGGATTTTGCACGGCGCGTCGTCGGCCAACCAGGTACCGATCCCCGATCCGGACATAGTGTGTGCGGGGCCGGGCTAGCTGTTCAGGGGTCTCCGATCTCGGGGCCGAAACGGACTAGGAGGACGCATAATACGGGACATTTGTTGTAAACAGGTAGGCAGAAGCTTAATGGAAATGGGAAGGGGAAAAAATTAGACGACACCTTGGCGTCTACATGCGAACATAAAACTAAAACGGGGGAAAAGCAAAAATCTAAAGATGAAAACGAAGAAGAAAAAACAAGCTTGATTTACCGGCAGGGAGATCCCTCGCTGTCATGTATGCACCAAAATCCTATGGCATGTGAAATCTCCAGCGTCCCCGAATCGACGTTATCTTACACAAAAGAAGGCATGTATGTACAAGAAGAACCCAGCTTCGTTCCCTACGTCCCACGCTAGCCTACATGTGCCTGGCACTCAGACTGGCAAAGGCATCAGGGCTGTGGCGACCGTTGGTCCACTGCATGTCCGTAAACGCCATGCTCTCCCGGCTCACGCCAGCCCTGCGGGGCCCCACGTCCTTTTGGGTCATTACGGGTGACGTCGGCCCATTTGACAGGAAGGGGTTCTTATTGCCCGCCGCCAATGCAGCATCATGGCCTGGTTGCTGAGAAGTTGATGACTCGGCCTGCGCCGGCTCCGCTTGTGTCTGGTGTGCAGTTGGCTGAGGGGCAAGTTGCGGCATGTTGTACAAAGCCAAGATTGAGGCCTTATCTGGCCTTTGGGGCTGCTGATACGCACGCTGTGGCGCAGGTGCCTGGAATTGTTGTTGCTGAACCTCCTGCTGAGCCCATTGCTGCTGCTGGAACGGCGACGAAGAAGGCTGCTGCAACTGGAACGGCGATGCTTGTTGTAGTTGCTGTGGCTGCATGTTAGGCATCTGTTGCTGGGCCTGCGGCTGCGTGCCCATCTGCGCGAAGAACGGGTTCGTGTGCTGCGGCGACAGTGGTTGCGGCGAACTTGTATAGAAGTTGGATTGCGATTGCTCGGGAATCTGGCCAAGCGAGGGCGACTGGATCCTGGTTGGCGATCGCGCGAAAGGGTTGTTGGCAAAAGCACCAGACATGGGGTTCGTGTTGACGGCCAGGTTTTGCTGCTGAGGCACAGGCTGGGTCTGGTTCGCAAAGAAAGGGTTGTAGCCCGTGGCCTGAGGCTGAATCGGCTGCGGCTGCGGCTGCGGATAAGTCATATTACTATTAAAGCTGATGGGGTTGTAGTTCTGCTGGGCCTGAGGTGCCGGAGGCGTCATAGGCTGCTGGTACGTCAGCGGTTGCGGCTGGGCAAACGGCTGCTGCGAGGATGGAACGCCTCCGGTGTGGTGCGGGAAGAGGGGCTGGGCAGGCGCCAGAGACATGTTGTTGAAGGCCTGGTTGAAGTCTTGCTGCGCCTGGGTTGGTGCTCCGAAGGGGTTGTTCGCATAGGGGTTCTTGTTCAGCAACGTTCCAGTTGACTGAGAAGACTGGGGCTGCGGTGGAAGCAGGTCGAACGGGTTGTTGCTAGAGGCCGTGGAGGGAGATTGCGGCTGTGCGCCGAAGGTCTGTTGCGGTGCAGACAGCCCGCTGGAAGTCGAGAGGTTCGCGTGTGAGCGCGTCGCGCGTAAAGAGCTTTCCCGAGGACCCGTCAGTGACGGCGACCTTCTGTCGACATCACCCAGTCGCACCAAAGCTTCAATTGCTCGCTCCAAGTTTCCGTTCACTCCCTTAAGAACTGTGATATTTCGTTGTGTATCGGAGAAGCCCATATCCCTAAGATGGGCCAGCTTCCTCTCCGTGTCTTCTTGCTCGTACTGAACGCTGGCGCCGAACACCTTGGAGGGCTTGTTGGGCAACTCTCCTGGGGAGGGGCTTCGTGGCATATCCCTGGGGTTCGACACGTTGCGCATAGCAGCCTCCTTTTTCGAGCGAGACGAGAGCGGGAAAATCGAGGAGGCGGATCTGAAGCCAAACTTGCCTCCCGCCTTGGGGGGCAGGGGTGGTGGGACTCCCTCGTCCGAAAGGCCGGTATGGTGTTTCCTGGGAGGTGCAGGATTGTTGTTCATGTACTTGGAGCGGATAAAACGCTCCATGGCGGAATCTGCCTCGTCTGCATCGATCGGAACAGGTGGCTTCTTGTTGTCCGGGTTGTAGATCTGGTTAGACCTGACATTGCCGACCTTTTTCATGTTCTGCAGCACGACGTTAGGGGCGACACGACACGAAAGACGGCGTTGACAGGACCAACCTCGACTTGCTCGTTCGACCAGCTGTCCATGCTCAAGGATTTCACCTTTGAGATGTGCGTGCCCAACTTTCGATGGATCGCGGCACATCGCATGCACAGGAACACGCCCAGCTACAGTCCATGTCAGCCATTGTCAGTTGCCAGTGCTGGTTCGTCGCGTGCCGTCCCGCGGGGGGGGGGGGGTAATCGGTTCGGGGTCGCATCGACAGTGCGCAGAGGAGAGGGAGAGGGTTCATCGTGCTTACACTCCAAGAGGCCCATGCTGAGAACTGCTGTCAGTAAAGGGAAACGGTCTGAGCGGGCGGGCAGCGTTGCACAAACCTGGGTTCCGTGCCTGACAATCGGCGCAGAAGTTATTTCCGGCAACGGTCTGGACCAAATCGTGCAGGGCTTTCTCGTTGCGCGCCTGCTGGCGCTTGCTCAATACACCCGTCATGGTGAAAAGCGATGTGTTGTGCAACGGTCGACGTTGAGGACAGCTTTGTTGTTGGTGGTTGGCGCAGTTCGGCTTGTTTCGTAGGAAACACGTTTGGGTCGGGCAGAGGCGCGGCGGCGGCTGCTCCTATGGGGGTTGGAGACAGATCGAGGGGTCCTCAAGGCGATGGATGCAGGGAAGGGGTTGCGGCAGGTAATAATTGGGCAGGAAAGATGGGATTATGGAGCAGGTATTAAGACGACCAGGTGTACCATGGAAGTTATGCACTGGGAAAGAGGGAAGGCGACGTCGAAGAAGGAGAGGAAACCACGACGACACACATGGCCTCAGTCATGCGTCGGAAGGGCTGGTGCTG
Organism: Colletotrichum musicola; assembly: GCA_014235935.1. Lineage (NCBI taxonomy): Eukaryota > Fungi > Ascomycota > Sordariomycetes > Glomerellales > Glomerellaceae > Colletotrichum > Colletotrichum musicola. The sequence goes on along the minus strand of WIGM01000432.1, from coordinate 743 downwards.
GTGCTGGTGCGGACGGTGTCGGATCGAGTCGAGTCGGGTCGAATGTGAGACTTGTTGTTGCCGTGCTGGGCTTGCGGCCCTGGAAGAAAGCGGGAGGTTGCGCGAATGGAGCGACAGGCAGGATGCAGGATTAGGGATGCCTCAGCGAGCAATGCAAAAAATCGACAGAGGACGTACGCGATGGCGGTCCACTCTTGATGACCGACCAGGTGCGCGCGTGTGTTTGTTTCGGTGCCAATTGTAGGCGATGGCGGGAGGTGGTGGTGGATGATGCAGATTAACGCTTCCCACGCACCAAGGTTAGGTAACAATAAAGGCACCTGTGACCTAGCTCACTACACAGGTACACTGGTGGGAGCAGTAGAGCAAGCAAGCGCGACTCAGGGAAAAAGGAGACGATCGATTTGCAAGTGCATCCGCGCAGCAGTTCGCGAATACAACGCCTCGACTGGAGAGGGGGGAACTGAAAAGTGGAGTCGGCCTTCTAACCGAAAGAGGATAGTGTCCATGGCCGTGGATCGCTGGATATATTGGGGCTTGGGGCCGGGGGGCGCAGGCTATGGGTCTCCATGGTCAAAGAGGCTCCAGTGAGAGAGCGAGGGGGGACAGAGCGAGATCACGGAGACCGGGACGGTGGGACGGGGGGGGACAGATCAATAAAACGTCGTCAAGAAATGTCATTGAGAGTAAAAATAAGAAAAGGGCCGAGGCATCAATGGTAACGAAGAGAGCACCGAGCAAGA
>WIGM01000431.1:10653-38048 GCA_014235935.1 Colletotrichum musicola | reverse complement strand
GGCCCGTGACATTACCTCCCCCCTCCGCGTAGCGCGAGCGCTGGGTCACCGTCGTGCTCCATCACTGGGCCATAGCTACTCTCAAAGGTCTCTAGAGCAGCGGTCTCGAGGAACTCCTCCACGGGCTCCCATGTCCGCTCGGTATAGCCTTTCCACTTCACCAGAACAACCCTTTGACGTCCGCGGCCGCGCTGCTTCCAAGTGGCGGCGTCTATACTCTCTATCCCCTATGTCTCTTCCCCCTCGTCGTCTAGTATTGGGGGTAGCTGCTGGTCGTCCAGGATCTAACCAGGAAGGGGATTGGTCCCTACTCGTTTAAGGACGTTAATATAGAAGCGCGGGTATATAGCTAAGGGGACGCTAAGCTCTACCACGTAGGGCGACACAACCTTAGTTACCGTATACTTATAGTAAATCTAGTCGAGCTTCTTATAGGGCCGTAGTGAGCAGTAGTGGCCTATATATAGTTAGACCTTGTCCCCGACTTCTAGCTTCTTAGTAAGCTTATACTTTGTGTTTGTAGTATCCTTATAGTGTTGTTGTGCTGCTGCTATAGCTGATTGAGCTATATCCGTAGTATCCTATAGTCTCGTTACTAGCTCTCTTACTGTGGCTTCTTTAGGACCCTTAGCGACATATAGGTTAACATTAGCGACTAAAAGGGGGTCGATATAGTACCTATACTCGAGAAAGAAGTTACTTATACTAATCGTACTGTTCTCGTAGTTATAGAGCGCTAACTACACTATGGGTAAGTTATGTGCTTAGTCGTCCTATATATAAGCGATATAGTTATAAAGGTAGGCCTAAATCTCCTAATTTATCCTTTTAGGACCACTATCCGTCTATAGGTAGTATACAGTACTTAGGCGCTACTTAATCCCTAGTAAAGTATAAAAGTAATACTAAAAACGGCTTATTTAGTTACTTCTTTAATTACTTATAATAGATTTTAGTATACTATAAAAACAAAAGTAATATATAAAGAAGTACTCCACACATACTTCTACCTCTATACTCTCTATCGGCTCGAACATTATACCCTTATTAAGTCTATTAATAATAACCTAAAGGAACCTCTCGTTACTAATAGTACGGGGAAGGTTAGTAATAAAGTCTATAGAAAGGTCGCTACATATCTATATCGGCACGGGCAAGGGTTTCAACAGCCCTTTTCGCCTCTCCCTCTATATATAGTTCCAACCATAACCATTACAGTTCCTATAAAAGCAGTACACAAACTACAACTATCCTAACTAGTAAAAGCGCCTACTTATAAGGACTAGTATAGAGTCCCTCCCTAGGTAGCCATTTAGGATTAAGTTGTAGATACCCTAGACAATATAAATTTATAGTACGTTTATATCGTAGTTCTTATTATTACTACCGGGTACTTAGATCCTGTCTCAGAACAATAGGCGGCTACTGGGGTCGATCTTATACTCTACAATCTATACCTTAAGCTTTAGCACAGCGGAGAAGCTTCTCTCGCGCTACTTAACCATAGAGTATACCTATTAAAAGGTCTTATTCTAGTCCTGGATTTTGTCCTATAGTTACTAGAGCTCTTTATCGTTAGTAAATACCCTTATCTTTAGTATAGCTTTAGTGCGGTATATATAGTACTTTAGAAGGGCGGTATTTAGAAGGAACTAGAGAACGCGGCTTTATTTATACTTATTATCTATCGATATAGGTATATCTTGCTCCCTATAAGAGAGTATATTAGGCACTACTACTTTACTATTAGGCTAGTACTATATCTCGAAGTTATACTAGAATAGCTCCTTAGCCTAATAGCTCTACCTCTCTATAAGTTTCTACTTAGTTATAAAGTACTTAAGGTTTTTATAGTCTAATAGTATTTTAAAATAGTCGATATTAAGTAGTTCTACTCTCTATTTTCTTAAGTAGTTTATAATTACTAGTATCTCCTTATTATAGATTAGGTAGTTGAACTGGGTAGTATTTAAGTGCTATAAGTAATATACTACTATATAGCGTTTTCCCTACTTATCTTTTTATAATAATACCCCTCCTAGGGCAAACCCTGAGTAGTCCACTTTAAGGAACGTGGTCTATTTGGGATCTAATTAGTATAAGATTAGTTCTATAGTAAATAGTCTCTTAAGTTCCTAGAACGCTATTTCTTTACTACTACCCTAGTAGAAGAGGGCACCCTTTTTTGTAAGTACTATAAGGGGGGCGGTAATTTTAGAGTACTTTGGGACGAATATCCAATAGTAGTTTGCAAATTCTAGGAAGTTTTGTACTCCCTTTATTATCGTTAGAGCGGCCTATTCGCGGATAGCGCACAGCTTATCAGGGTCGCACAAGATGCCCATACTAGCCGTTATAATAAATCCTAGGTACTTAACTATCTTAATAAAAAACGCGCACTTCTTTAGGTCAAGTCGCAGCCCTATAGTAGCCAGTTTATAGAGAACTAGGCAGACCTTCTTATTATAGTCGTTATATAAGTTATTTAAGTATATTAGTACGTCGTCTATATATACTATAGTAAAGTTATTAAGGTAATCTCTTAGGACGTTATTAATATAATATTAAAATGTTGTAGGGGCGCCCATAAGACCAAAAGGGATAACTAGCTATTTAAAGAGACTATATCTCATTTAGAATATAGTCTTCTTCTCTTCTCCTTTAGTAATCCTTATTTTATAGAACGTAGTTACTACGTCTAGTTTAGTAAACTACTTAGCTATACTAATAGTACGTAGTGTCTCTTAGATTAAAGGTAGGGGATATTAGTCCCTCTTTATTACCTCGTTTAGGGCCCTATAATCCATACAGAACCGGATCCTACCCCCGGGTTTGTATACAAATATTACCGGGACCAATACGTCCGAGCTACTCGTACAGATAAACCCCTTATCGAGCAGGTCCCTTAGGGTTTTATAGAGGACTAATAGCTCCTCTCTCGATATACTATAGAGGGGCCCCTACGGCAAGATCGCTTTATTACTACTATTATTATATATAATAGGGATATAGTAGTCGATACCCAGGCAATATAGTAGTAGGTTCGAGGGGTCGTTAGAACGGAAGAGCTTATAAAACTTAGTTAGTATATTTAGGAGAATTAGGGCTTTAAGGTTAGGCTTTTTAGTAGTTTTTATAAGAGTTTTTTTGATATTAGTAAGGCTAATAGTACGTACCTCGGTCGCTACGTCTTCCCTACGTAGTCAATATACTCTCTAGTAGAGGGCGTAGAAGGGGGCTGTGGAGAAGAGGTGGGCGGCTTAGATCTACCGTACTCTTTTGGGCTCCTCTTTTCCTTTTAGGCGTAAGTTAATACCTACTCAGTAATAGTATATATATTACTCGGCCGCGTAGTATTCTACGCAGTTGCGCTCCATTTATAGTTTTCCTAAGAAGAGGTTATTCCCAAGCCCTTTAATAGTATAAGTATAGATCTTCTTATTATAACTATATAGTTCGAGGTTAAAGGCTACTATACTAATAGACTTAGTTATCCTAGTAGCCTTACTAAAACTACTAAGTAGTCGCTTAGACTACTTTACTATAGGGAGATAGAGTTTATAGGTAAGATTATAATTAATAAATATATATAGGTTATACTTAGTATCGATAAGGGTACTAACTTAAGTCCCCTTATAGATACAAGCTAATATTACTATAGGTTCGCTACTTATACAATACTTAAACTTCTTCTATTCGTTAATCTCACTTAGCTAGGCCTCTAATACCCAACTTTGTATTAGAGTTACTCTTTTCCTAAGCTAGAGTCTTCCTTAGAGCTCAGAAGTTCCTCTATCTCTTCGCCTTCGCTAGTATTCTCTTACTTAAGCGACTTCTTAACCTTTTTTACCTTAGTATTGTACTTAGGCTAGTCCTTCTAGTATCTTATAGCAATATAACTAATCTCATTATAGTTATAGTAATAGTAGCTGTCTTTTTCTAGTCGTATACTGTATTTAGACAAGGAGGAGTAGCTTCAACAATACTACGACTTTAGGGCTCCCTTCTTATCCTTTGTACGGCTAATACCGGTCATCCAGGTATCCCCATCGCCATCTCAGTTATAGCCTATTTATAGCATTTTTAAACAGAACGAGCTACCCATACGACTTTACTATAACAGGCGTTCAAACTTAGTAACAAAGTCTTAAACCTTAAGGAACTACCCATAATAGTCGTCCTTAAGAAGTTTAATATAAACAAGGACTTCTTCAAGTTATGTGTTTAGGGCTCCCTTAAGGAAGGCTATCTTAGCCTTGTCCGCCCAGTCGGCACCACTAGCCTCGGATAGTGTTCGCTCAAACTAGGGGAAAAAGCTGGTTAGGGACTGGTTGTCTTATTAGTAGAGGGTTCGTAATATAGAAGCCGCTCGTACATTAGCGTTTAGGTCTTTATAGGTCCGATCTAGGTAGCTTATAAACTCAGTAATATCCTTCTAGCCACCTAGCCCTCCTACTATATAGAAAGTGGCTATAACCTATTGTAGCCCATTATCTAGATAAGAGTTAATAAAGTACTAGATATCTTTATTACTCCCAATATATCTCGCGTCTAACCTTATCTTATTACATATCTACTAAGACTACGCAGTATAGTCTTTATATTTTCCCATAAACTTTAAAGGGTTCAATAGGGGCTTTTTCCGCCCATCAGCTACTATTATAATACTATCGCTTAGAGCCTATATAGTTATATTAGCTATAGATAGGGTCAGTACACTATTTATAAGTAGTATAGGGGTCGTTCTATCCAGTAATATAAGACTATTTAGAGTTACTAAGAGTTACGTTATTTGGGCCGACTATAGGGCTATCTAGTCCTAAAAAGGACGGACACTTGTACTAATCGCTTCGTTGATCCAGTAGTCGATCTTAGTGCTCGTCGCGTCGTCTATACTACCCTCTAGCGAATCCATTATATCGCCCTCATAAGGTTTTATATAACGGCTTCTCGTTACGCTACCCTCTAGTAAAGAGATCGTATTGCTCTTATGAGGTTTTGTATAGTAGCTTTTGTTATTAATCTTAGAATATATAAGGGACTAGCCCCTAGGCTTGCTCAACGTAGGGGTGCCGTCGATTGACTATTCTAAGATAAAGAGGAGGATATCTACAGTGGGGCTATTGGAGGGATACAGCTAAGCAGCGCGTACGCTGCGGTGTAGCGCGGCAGAATAGTGGGGCGTGCTCCGGCAGAGCCGGAGATCTCTAAGCCGGGCCTCGGCCCGTGACATATGTAAGGGCCAGCTCTTAGAACGACCAGTATCGTAACTTTTAGACCAAAAGCCTAAAAGCCACAACAGCCACAACCCCAATAGTCAAAGTACAGCACATAACCATAAGCTAAGTAAGACCTTAGTATAAGCTTTATAGACCCCTTATACTTAGTCGCGATCGCGTATTCCTACTATTACTCGTTTTAGACTCCTCTTTTTTAGTTTAAAATCTTAATCTATAGTACTTAATTAAGGAGTTATCTAACTATTATTCTAGTCGTAATATAATCCTAAACTTATAATCTTTTATTAGTAAAGTAATTAAAATATATCTCCTATTTTAATCGCAACTATTTATAACTACTACGTTAGCTATATATAATGCAAAACTAGGCTATAGAACCCTAATCCCCTTAGATATCAATACCGAGTAAGAAAGACTACGGTTCTTTAATACGTCAGTCCGCCCGCCTAATAAAGAAGGTAGAAGAGCTAAGTAGAAAAGTAACTAGTAATAACATTACCTAGCCCGACGATAATTCGGCTAAAAGGGAGATAACCGCCGCCATAGTAAGCACAGAGCTAGACGAGCTAGTTACTAGTATAGAAGTAGACGAGCCTAAAGAATACGACTTAGCTTCTAAAAGCCTTAAGGTAGCTAACGAGCAGCCTACCGAACAACAAGATACTAGTAAATTAAACAAAATTATTACTAAAGACTCAAACCCTATACAAAATAATATACCTTACTAAGACCCCAAACAAACAATAACGACCTAGTTTTAAGAAGAAACTAGCGAAATATCCCCTTCTAATTAGTTATAAGATAATATATTTAGAAGAAGTTAAATATAATCTAGAACACTAACTCCTACTCTAAAATAATACTAAACTCTATTAGATTACCTTAATTAGTTAGAGGCTATATAGAATAACTAGACTAATATTAACGACTATAATGTTTAATTAATTACCCTAGTAGAGAGTGGTTTTAGTAGTACTATATTTAAGTTTATAGACTTTACTACTTTAGATATGTTTAAGTTGTTTAGAATAAACTAAGACTTAGAGAATAAGAAGTATTTAGTAACTGCCCGCGAGTTCTAATATAACTCTAGTATCTTTAGTAGAAATAAAGAGTTTTTTAATAGATAGATTATTAAGTTTACCGATAAGTACTGTAAAGACCTCTAGACTTTTAAAATAGAGTACGATTATATAGCTCTTATCTATAACTATTTAGAGGGTTACTTTATTAATCTATTTAAGTTTTAGTATAACTTTATTAAAAATCTATTTAAGTCTATAGTTAAGATAATTACTATATTAATAGTAGTTTACTATAATACTAACTAAAGTGCTAAGGCCTAAGTGGAGTTTGTTAAGTTAAAGTATAACTTAGGGAATAAGATACTCGATATATACTAATTTATTAGTAAGGTTAATAGTTTAGCCGATAAAGTAAATATTATCGAAAGAAAATATAAAAGTACCCTACTAAACTATATTCCTATAGATCTTAACCCAAACCTTTTTACTAACTCTAAGGATCCTAATATTTTATATAAAGTATTTTATAACTATATTACCAATACAGTATTCTCCTAGTAGAGGGCCTATAAGGAACGTCGGGAGAAGAAGTAGGCAAAACGAGACCGCTTGTCTCCTAAGTACAGACTACGCTACTACTTACGCGAGTAGCTTATAGGGCACTATAAGTCTAAGTAAGAGGTCAAGAACACTAACCTATTATTAGAAAAGTTTTTGGTCGTAGAGAATACTAGACTAGTAATAAAGAACGCTAGACTATACTTTTTCTATAAGAAAAGTAGTTATATTAACTATAATTACTCTGAGAGAAAGAATATTACTAATATAGTATATTACCTAGATAGGGAGGACGCAAAACTTATAAAAGATCTTAGTGATTCAGATAATAACTCCTCGAACGATTTAAAAAACTTCTAGGACTATTAAAAGTCTTCTAGATAATCTATATATTGTAAATAACTAAAGTTAGTAAATCACCTAAATCGAACTTATTTACTATCCCTATTAAACTCTTAGTAAATAGAATTAGTCTAAAAATAAAAGCTTTCTATAATACTAGAATAAATATCTCTTTTTCGATAATACTATGAATAGCTTAGAAGTTAGTAAAATATATAGGAGTAAAAAGAAAAAAACTTAATAATCTATTAGTACTTAACGACTTTAATAGAATAGTAGCGGCCCAAGTAATCTACTAGATATAAGTTACTCTTAAGATTAATAGACGACTATTTCTACGATAGAAGTTTATTATTATTCCTACCGCTAATAACGTTTTTATTAGTTAAAACTAGCTAATAAAATAGAACGTCTAAATATATCTAACTTTATACTAATTCCTATAGCCTAATAATAAACCAGTCCTAGTAAAGTACTCTTAAACTATTATAGTCGAATATATAAAATTGTCCTTAGATATAAAGGTACAAATCGATATAACGAGACATAATCGTCTTATAGAAAAAAAAGACTACTAGTTAAAGGTCTATAAGATTCTTTAGAACTACTAGCAAAGACTAATAGTAACCTTACTAGTAACCGTTTAATTTATAGTACTAAACGACCCTCTACTTTTATTAGCGAGTGCTAATAATCCTAAGTTCTTTGTCTAACTCTATACTATTATAAACGACTTAAGGTAAGAGTAATAGAAGAAGTAACTAATACTTTAGATGCCGATTGCTCTAGAAAAAGTCGACGAGACTCTAACTATTAGCTTTAATACTATTATTGCTAATACTTAATAAAGAAAGACTTATAATAGAAAGTATATCCCGTTCCTAATAAACGAAGATCCTAAACATATCCTTAAAGTCTAAGCTAAGCTCTCTAAGTAACTAGCATATCTTAAAAGCTTCTTCTCTAAAAAGGTATCGATAATCCTCCTACTAAGTCGTTCTAGATTTAATATAGTCCTTAAACTAGAAAAGTCCCTAGTTAAGAAACCTACCCAGTACCCTATACTACTCTTTTTAAATAGCCTCGAAAAAGAAATTATAGATAAACTTCTAACTCTCGACTTTATCGAACGTATAATAGAACTATATATAGCTTTAATACTATTCGTACTAAAACCTTATTTAATAGAAAAGTACTTTTATATAGACTACTAGTAGGTTAATTAGTTTATTAAAGGTCGATAAGTCCTTATCTTAAATATTAGTAGTATAATTAGTAAGTACGGTCGAGCGAAATACTTAACTAAAATCGATATTATCTAAACCTTTAACCGACTATTAATATACCCTAATTCTTAGTATCTTACTACCTTTACTACTCGTTAGAGCACCTTCTAATAAAAAGTTCTACCTTTTAGACTAAAGGTTAGACTAGCCTAGTTTTAGGTTTTTATTTATACTTAGCTAAACGAACTACTAGACCTCTTTACAAACACATATACAGACAATATCTTAATTTATACTAAAGAGAAAGAAAACAAAAAATACTTTAAATATATCTAGGAAGTTATTTACTATTTTTATAAAACTAGTCTCTAAAGTAATATTAAGAAGTTAGAATTTAACGTTCTAGAGATCGACTATTTTAGTATAGTCTTAAAAGTAGGTAAGGGTATAAGAGTTAATCTAGAGAAAGTTATAACTATCCTAGACTAAAACTAGGACGATATTAACTCTAAATTAGTAGTTCGATCCTTTCTTAGTCTTTATAACTTTATTTAGATTTTCTACTACTATACTAGTTAAATAACTGAACCTTTAAACTAATTATTTAAAAAGACGTACTATTTAAGAAAGGGCTAGAATAACGTATAGCCTTTAAAACTTTAAAGAAACTAGTTACTTAGGCCCCCGTCCTTACCTTTTTCAAGTCTAAAAGATTAATATAAATAAAAACGGACACTTTAGGAAAAGCTATAGGGAGTATAATTTAGTAGTAATAGGAAGATAGAGAATAGAAACTAATTAGTTATTTATTTAAGACGATATTTATTATAAAATAGAACTACTTAATTTAAAATTAAGAGTTTTTAGTAATAATAAATACCCTTAAGGACTTCGAACTAGCCCTATAGGGCACTAAGTTCTTTATTTAGACCGATTACCAGGTACTTATTGTCAGGATTAGAAATACATCGGCCCGTAGGATAGGGCCCACGTGGGGCCCACGCAGCTATATATAAGGGATTTACGAGATCTAGAGAGGGGTTTAGGATTCAGTAGCTTTAACATAGAGACCTACGTTTGGTGGTCGCCCTTCACTTCGTCTATGACCCTTGTAGCCTAACACTTATCTACTAGTCTACTAAACACTTACTCTTAGCGCACTAAATCCATTAGTCTTACTACCTCTTAAACTTCGATATTACTTTCTAGTATAGATCTAGTAAGGATAATGTCGCTACTAATGCGTTGTTATAAAAGACTATCGATAACCCAACTATTAAAGCTCGAGAACTCTAAGATAGGACCTTTACTTTAATTCCTCTAGAGAATATTTAAAACTAAACTAAAATAGACCTTTAGACTCTAAATGCCGTTAGAAGTATAAGCCTATAAGGAGCCGACCTAGTCGATATAATCGTCGAGGAAAATTAAGTATAGAATCTGGGCTAACGAGATGGGCTTTTAGTTGTTCTAGAGATAACGAGAGACAGTAAAGTCTTTTTATATATTACTCTTATTTATAAAACCTACGAACTAAAAGTCTTTATATATACTAGTTAGAATAAGACTATTTAGCTATTAAAGAAAGACTACTAGTAAAATAGATAGAATAGAGATATAAAATAGTATATTAAAAACTATTAAGACTATTAGAGGAATAAAGTCTACTACGATAAGATACTTAGTTTTCTATACCCTTTACCGATCCCGAAGTATATTTAGGAGTACGTTATAGTCGATAAAAAGAATATACTTAAAGATATAGAAGGTTATAATTATATTTAGGTATTTGTTTATTAGTTTAGTAAGTTTTTAGTTATTCTTTTTAAAAAAAAAACCGATATGGCTAAGACTCTAGTAATACGTTACTACTAATCCTTATACTAGTTCCTAGGAGTACTATACGACTAGATTAGTAATAATACAGGACTATTTATTTTAGGATTCCTTAATATACTTAATAAATTAACTAGTATTAAATATAGATATAGTAGCTCTTATTACTCTTAGAGTTAAAGGAGTATTAAAATTATAAATACTAAGTTAGACTAAAAGTTGTGTTTCTATATCGATAAGTACTAAACTAACTAGTAAAAATACCTACTTATTCTAGATTTTATGTATAATACTACTTACTATTCTTTTATTAGAATAGCTTTTTTATAAGTAGTATTAAGAACTAAGCCTTATAATCTACTATTAATAATATTACTACTAGTAAATATTATTACTAAATAAGAACGAAAGGCTTTAGAAATTATAAAGTAAACTAAAATTATATAAGACTTAGTATACTAAAATACTCTTACTATCTAAGCTTTATAAAAGGCCTAAGTTAATAAAAAACGATAGTCTATAGACTTTATAGTTAGGGACGTAGTTTATATTAGTAAAAGAGGTTTTGCTACTAAAGTGCCGATAATAAGGCTAGACTCTTAATATACTGGACCCTAGACTATTCTAGAGGAAAAGGGTTATAGTTTTATCCTCAATACCCCCAATTAGTACTATAATAGTAACTTATTCTATATTAATTACTTAAGGAAGATAGCTATAGACCCCTTTTTATAATAGTTAATAGAACTAGAACTCCTAGTAAAAATTAGTAAAGAACTAGAATAGGAAGTTAAATATATACTAGTATTATAACTATTTAGGTAATACTAGACTCTATAGTATTAAGTTTTTTAGATAGAGTAAGACCCTAATAAGATATAGTACCTAGTAGCTAACCTTAAGAACTCGCCTATAGTATTAGAGTCGTTCTATAAAGAGAACCTAAATATAGCTAGCCTACTAGTAAGACTACTATAATAGATCTAAAATACTATAGAAAACATAGTTATAGATAATTATAATAAAAATAACGTTACCGAATACAACGCTAGGGAATTAAGAATAAGGAAGAAGTTTAGGACAAGGTATGTCCTATAACTGAAGTAACGTTTTTAAGCCGTTCGACCACTATCGACGACGATCGAAGCTTAAAGGGGGATAGTATAAGGACTAGCCCTTAGAACGACTAGTATCGTAGCTTTTAGGCTAAAAGCCTAAAAGCCACAACAGCCACAGCCCTAATAGTCAGAGTACGGCGCATAACCATAAACTAAGCAAGGCCTCAGCATAAGCTTTATAGACCCCTTACACTTAGTCGCGATCGCGCATTCCTACTATTGCTCGTTTCAGACTCCTCTTCTCTAGTTTAGGATCTTCGTCTATAGCGCTCAATCGAGGAGTTATCTCACCGTTGTTCTAGCCGTGACAGTATATATCTATAAAACGGATAAGAAGGGAACACTCCAGAAACTCAAGGTAAGGATCGTTATTCGAGGAGATTAACAGGCTAAAAACGCTTTCAAGGATACATACACTACGACCCTCACTAGACAATCGTTCCAAACCCTTATTACCACTACAGCCCAGCAAGATCTTACTTTACTACAGTACAACGCAGTTAATACCTTTATCCACACTCTAATCAACAAAATAGTATATATAGAGTTTCTACTAGGCTATAAGTAGTAGGAGAAGGTCCTGTAGCTAAAGAAGGCTCTATACGGCCTTTATAGGTCCCCTCTACTATAGTAATAGTATTTAGAGAACGGTCTAAAAGTAATAGGGATAGAACGAGTCGTAGACAAGAATTGCTACTAGTAGAAGGGACGTGTACTCTTCTTCTTTTATGTCGACGACTATGTTCTCGCGTTTCCCCCTGAGTGTAGAAACGCTACTAAGCGCCTCATTAACGGGCTTAAAGAAAAGTATTACTTAGAAAGTAGAGACCCTCTTCATTAGTTTCTAAGAATCGAGGTTATATATAACCAAACTAAAAAGAAAATCTAACTATCTCAGATAGCCTATATACAAAAGATCATATAATTAATTAGTTAAAGTATATATAAAAAATCACAAAAAAAGAACCCTTAATTTACAACACCTATAACAAATAAAGAATTACTACCCACTAAAGAACACACCCTAACAAACAAAATAACAGTATACTAACAAAAAGTTAAATTAGTCATATACTTAGTAGTAATAACGTACTCTAATATCGCCTTTACTATAAAACGTCTAATTAGGTTTAACTAGAATCCCTCTTAGAAGTATTATTGTACTATAGATCGAGTATTATAGTATATCTTAGATACCTACTTCCTTAGTCTTGAGTATAATAATAACAATAAGAGTTTTAAAGTTATATTAGATATTAATTTTATAAATAACTCGTTAAATCAAAAGAGCTCTTAAGCGTACATACTATAGCTTATTAGAGGATTAATCGGCTAAAGAGTAAATAAATAAAATATAGTCACAATATTAATAATAGAAGTAGAGCTTCTCGCCCTCTCTTAAGTAGTACGCAAAGCTATATTTATTAGCTATCTACTAAGTGCTCTTAATACGACGGTTCTAAGCGGTAGAATAATAGTCTAGTACGATAACCTCTAGATAATTCAAATAGTAACTAAGGAACTTGTAACTCTAAAGACAAGACTTTATTACATTAATATACACAACCACTAGTTAAGACAGGAGGTTAAGAACAGCACCATCAACGTCATCCACACACCAACAAAGGACCTTATTACAGACGGACTCACGAAGAGCCTCACAAAGTAACCGTTTTAAGAGTTTATGAAATAGCTAAACCTAGTGAAAAAGGAGATAGAACTACTACACAAAGAGAGCGACCCTCTCGCAGAGACCGCATAGAGCGGAGGGATCTTTAAAGGAGGAGAGGAATAAGGAAGAAGTCGGTTGGCCTACTACCCCTAAGGGTAGCCTCTACTGCTGCGTATGAAGCGCGCAGGAGCGCCCCAGGACCAAGGTCTCGAGCCACAAAGGCTAAAGGGGTGTATCAAAAAGGGTAGTAGGCCAGGGGCACTAGAAGCGATGCACACGCAGAGCGACTAGGATGCCAGGAAGGCGCTAGGAGAAATGTTTGGCCGAGGGCCGCACTAGAGGCGCTTAGTCACAGGGAACACGCCGGCAGGAGGCGCGTAAGGGACACGGACAGGCCTTAGGCAAGGACAAGCACAATACACATGACGATTGACCCCTGAATGTGTGTCGACGAATATTCGAACAATAGTAGTTATTAAGGCCTAGATACTACCTAACCTTACGTATATAATAAAAGGCTCTCCCCTTTATAGTAGGAAGAGGGTATAACGGTAATATATCTACGTCTTCTACACTGCTATTTTCAATAGTTTGCACCTTGGTGTGCCCGCGAGTAGGCATCGTGTTATTCCGCGGGGCTCTGCCACAGCGACTTGGGCGATAATACTGACGAAGGCGAGCTCAGCTGGGTACCCGTGCAATCGGTGGTCTCGGAGCCGGGTCCTGCCGCAAGGCGACCCGCCACAATCACGGATGCCCGGTCGCCGCCTACGGAGGAGGTACCGTCGGAGACCAAGCCGTATTTCAGTCGGTTGCATAATGTCGCAAAGCGACCGCAGATTGGCTTGCCATCGTTCAGGGCTAATACCAACCGATTTTCTTGTTCGAACGTGTAGTTTAATCTCCACTTTCAACTGATAACTTTTCAATCGTCACCCATTCTGCTTTTACTAGGTAGTGCCAATTGAATGTTCTACAACGCATCCAAGTGAAAGAAGGTGAAAAAGAAAACGCGTCGTAAACTACTTAATAATAGGAAATGTTGTACGTAATTCATGGGAGTTTGCTGCTCTGGAACGATCCTAAACTGCTTGAAAGTATAACACAGGGTTTTCGCTCCCTTCGACCGGGCTCTGCCATGGCCTCGGGCCCGTACTATGTAGGAAACCCCTCCCACGGTGCCTGTCCACCTAGGTGGACGGCGGACAGCGGGGAACGTGCCCCACCACAGCCCGGACCAAGCTCTGAGCTTCATTTTCCCTCCCAATACACGACCGTCAACCACTGACCTCACCCCAAGCTTGAGGTGACGAACGTAGCCCCGTACCACCCCTAGACCCAGACTTTGACGACGACGCCCGAGCTGAAGACGGTATCCCACTTTTCTTTCCAAGCCGACGGTGACTCGAGCCCTTTGCTCAACGCGTCGCATCGGACACGCACCAAATTGCGACCACAAGCAGATCACAAGCAAAAACACGACGAAACCACGCCACCACCATCACCACCGCCAACACCGAGAGCTAGCGATGGCGGACCGAGGCTCGCACAGAGGCGGCGGGCGAGGAGGTGGAGGCTACCGAGGCGGACGAGGAGGAGGTGGCCGCGGCGGAGGCGGTGACCGCGGAGGCGCCCAAGGGTCTGGTGGCGACCGCGAGAGGCCCAAGAAGGAGAACATTCTTGACCTGTCAAAGTATATGGACAAACAAATCACCGTCAAGTTTAACGGCGGCCGCGAAGGTGAGAGCACAGAACCGGCCGGTGCCATCTTCATGTCCCCTTCCCCTCCGCTCTTCTCTCGTCGCTTATCTCCCGGGCCCTGCTCACATCTTTATGCCTAGTCACTGGTACGCTCAAAGGATACGATGCCTTGATGAACCTCGTCTTGGACGAAGTCCAGGAGGTCATGAGAGGTAGGTTTTGACTGCACCTGAACACGCGGCTAAACAAGACTGACGCATGCGCACCCACAAACAGACGAGGAAGGAAACGAAACCACCAGATCCCTCGGTCTCGTAGTCGCCCGGGGTACCCTCCTCGTCCTTGTTAGCCCAGTCGATGGAAGCGAGCCCATAGCCAATCCATTCGCGCAGCCGGAAGAGGAATGATCTAGCTAGGCTCGTGTTGGATCGCAATAGAGGGCGGAGGGCGAGATTACGCAGAGTGCTGCCGCCATCGTAAGGTCCAGCACAGTGGATGAGGATCGATATTATACCCGCAGCAGTGGAAAGGGATGAAGACCACTTGCCGAGCAAGTGTTCATAGGTTATTGACAATAGCCAACCGGAGGAAACTTGGTTGCAAAGTGGCGGTGCTCGAATGTGGTAAAGCAGTACCACTTGTCGACACCCTCACAAGTGACGATACATAGTCCGTCTCATTCATCATACGCTCGACTGTTACGGCAAATGAATGGAATGAATCAATCGAAATTTTTATCTCGTTACTGTTCTCTCTGCGTTGCTTCGTCTACCTACATGCGTACGTACGTCTCGCGGGAGGAAGACCCTGCGCCAACAATCTTCCTCCTTTCTATGCGCCTCTTTCAACGTGCCTGTATCAGATCGGCTATTGTTCATATACGCTCAAGCCGTGCAAAGACTACCCAGCTCACACCTTCCCCTCCCAGCTATCTATGTACCACATCCTCCAAAATGTCCAGCCGTATGCCAACCATTCAAGTAGACCAATATGAGTAAGTGGTCCACGTGCCTGGATTCTGCCTGCTCCAAAACCTTTCACTTTACCTCCCAAATGGTGTCATCCTCCAAGTTTCGACGGACGGCAGCTCTGAGTTCTATGGCATCGTTCTTGTGGAGCCCATCGTCGGCACCCGGACCTTCCCAGACCTAGTGGGAAGAGCCCTGAAAACCTCGAGCGGACGGCTGTTTACCCCCCTTGAGAAGCTCCCCGAACGCGTTGCCGAGCTGCTTCTTCAGCTCCTTATAGCTTACCACGTAGCTGGTCTGGTCGTCTCGGCTCGTCAGGCAGATCCTATCATCGCTCCCGACATCCAGCCTGTTCAGACACCGGATAATGTGGCCCATGTCCACGACAGGATTTCCGTTTGCGTCGACCTGATGAAAGACGTAATCGCGGAAGAGCTTCAACATTGACCTTTCCCCAGTTTCCGACCATGACCTGTCGCCATCAAACTCTTGCCGCTCATTGACAGCGCC
Organism: Colletotrichum musicola; assembly: GCA_014235935.1. Taxonomy (NCBI): domain Eukaryota; kingdom Fungi; phylum Ascomycota; class Sordariomycetes; order Glomerellales; family Glomerellaceae; genus Colletotrichum; species Colletotrichum musicola. The sequence goes on along the minus strand of WIGM01000431.1, from coordinate 21,852 downwards.
TAGTTTGGCCATAAGGCGTACCAGCCGGCCGTTCTCCAGCTCCCTGAACAGCTCTGATTTAAGTGTGTCGGCCTCGTGCAGCGTAGCGTCAAGCGTGGCGACCATGTGAACTGCAATACCCCTTACGAATTCCTCGATGCCCTTCGGCGTTGCGCCTTGGGGAGCTGGAGTCAATAGCCACCACACAGTGTCGGTGATCTCTTTGGAGTATTTCCGGCTCATTTGCTCAATCAGCCCTTTAAGCTGACCCGGCGGTAAGGTGGTGAGCTGATTCGGCGGGGTGCTCGTCGCCAGCGACAGTATTAAACGGCCAAACTGGATTAAGTCCTCTTGTTGGAGCTCCTGGACGGGCCGGCGAGCCTCAAAATGAACAACGTCCAGGATGGAGCACGCACCAAGTCGGATACGGTTCTTATCAGTGACTATGATCTTGCTCATGTCGAGACAACGCGCGGCAAGATTCAGAGCGTGGATAGCCTTCAAAGCGTTGGCTATTTGCGAGACGTAGCCCCAAAGAACACTCTCTGCTATGGGGGTCTTCGCGGCAAATCGGGTACCTTGCGCCGTGCCAGCGAGGGAAAAGTGTACCTCGGCGAGCGTCTTGGAGAGCGGATGATAGTCCTGCACGAAGAAAAGAGAGCTATCGCCAAACGCCCGTGTAGTAAAAGCGTCATGAATCGTAACGACATTGCCGTTGTTGAGTCGCCTCCATTCTTTGACAGAGCGGATTGCGTGTTCGTTAGTCAAGCGAAATCCTGTTCATATTAGACGAGCACAACGGTTCATCAAGAGTGATGCGTGCATACCTTCCAGTCTTCGAAGACAGTAGGTTCTGCCATTCTTGGATGACGTTGCCTTATACACCCATGTCGTGTATCCAAAAACGCTGGAACTCTTGTGATGACTTGTATCAAGAGGAACCAGTGAAAAATAGTTGTCCAATGGAGGCAGCGTAGAGTCTACAACTTTATCAGTGGCGGTCCCTGTTCAAAAGAGTCCATTGACGTACTTGGCATAACTTGTTGAAGGGCTTCGGATTTTTTTTGCATATCCTCGCGAAGCTTATCCGGCAGAAAAAAGTCATGCACTTGTCTTTGGAAAGGCAACAAGTCTTCTCGATACGGCCCCACCGGAGCATAAAGATGATATTGAAGCTGTACCCTGTCAGCTCAGTGTTGATTGCTCGTACATGTCTCGGTACGCACCGGCTGAAGAGGGGCGCTGTATGCATTTTGATGCTGGAAAAAGGCGGCACCTGAGCCCCCTAGACCAGTCGGATCTTCCGCGTAAGGGTTGTAGGGTGTTGCCGGCAAAGGTTGGCCAACATTGGGTATAGTAAAGGGGTCGTAAGACAGCCCCGAGTCTGGAGCAGTGCCGTTGGCGGTTATCTGACCACGGGTTAACATTGTGTGTCTGTGTGTGGCAGAGAAAACCAGCGCTTCTTTTCTTACACCAGTGCTCAGTTCAAAATTCTGGGGGGTAAATTCGCGGAATGTCGCGGGGTTAAATACGGTCGAGCCATCGCCCTCCTGAGCTGCGGGCGTCGCAGCTACCAGAATATCAATATAGAGTTTGCAGAACCTTGATGTACTAAGATAACTTACAGCCAGCCCCACGGGGGGTGAACACTGCGGCACTTGCAGCCTGGGAAGAAAACGTCGATTTCTTTGTGGCGGCGCTTACAGCATTGTTGCTTGTAGGTGCTGCTGTGGGCAGACCGGCGGGGGTGAAAGATGGAGAGTCGACATTGAGCGTCTTTCTCGTGCTATGTGAACTTGTCTATTAGCTCTACTCACTGGTTTCCAAGGTGATGTGGAGGATACGGGTAAAATGGGCTGATGGGCTGCTGATGGGCGAATGTGTTGATGAGGGGCCGAGGCTCGGCCACGACAATGTAACTGCCGGGTTCCGCTCCGGTCATCATCAACATAGCCATGGACAACCTGCATTCCGCAAGCCATCTGGAACCCAGTCCGAATTCAAGGCTTTGGCGCGCGCCCAGTGTCTCGAATCCCAGTCCCAACTACAGTCATCCAGGAGTTTCGTTGTCACCACCCCTTTGGCACCTTTGTCGTCTGGGGACCGCTCAGAGCAATGTCGCTTCGCCTTCGCCTCTCTACGCGAGCAGCCACCTCTTCACCCCGCCCTTCACGTTGACATGTACGTGCCGCGGGATCGGGCAGGCTTTACTCCTGGGGCACACGGCGGGGGCGCCTGGAAACAGTGCTGCGCCCGTCTCAATTTACAACTACGCAGCACTTCCCTTTCCATCTGGCGCCTATAAGGCTTCGATGTCGACGGTTTCCGAGTGCTCGTGGCGCGGTGGTTCCAGTATCCAAGCGGCGAGAGAAGAGGAAGAGAGGCAGCGTGATGGAGAATGCGGAAGGCGGGCGGGAGGTGCGACCTACAAGTCTGGCTGGTTGTTCTGGCCCCCTGGGCTATCCTGGGCTGATTTAGATCGGGTTCGGTCGTGATTAAAGGCGCACCCTGCGTTCTCGAATCGACAGTGACCATAGATCATTACGTTTCGGCATTCCGTCTTGTTCTCGGAGCCTGGACCAATCGACGCGGAGTCAGCAACGATGCGCAGCGCGAGGTATTGGAACGGACGGGTGGTCGCGTCGACTTGCCTCGGAGTTTGGGCTTTGGCGACCCGACTTGTCGACGGAGGTCGGACTGCGGGTATCGCGAAGTGGCCATGATAAGTACGGTCGGAAGATAAAGGTTTCGCCCCCTTGGTCGACGGTACGACGTCTGCAGAGAGTCAGCCAAACCCCGAGCCCATGGTCGGTCGAGTCGGTATCGTCGGCAGGCCGTGGGTTGAAAACGCGCGCGCGCTCCCGATGGATGTGAGAATTGAGGTGGGCTTTGAATTGGGCGGGGGAGACAAAGGCGGGCAGCGACGTGGAACACAGGGCACACTGGTGCAGTAGAAGGACTGGAGCTCGCGTGGGGCTGCTGGGCGCGACGACGGTGACGGACGGAGTGGGGGATATGTGTTCAGGCGCATGTACACTACCAACGCAGTTAGGTGGGCAGATACAAAGGCAGATGCCCCAAGTAGGTACCTTGTAGGTAGTTGGCGTACGAGGCGCAAGAAAGCGCCTAAGTAAGTAGCCGCCTCTCGAAGATGCGCATAATGTAGAAAGAGACGGACGCACCTGGTCCCTACAGACAGAACCTACACCATTCTACTGTTTATTAACCCATGTTTCGAACTCAGTCATGGACTTGACCGTACGACGGGGTGCTGAGGCCGGCCGGGGGCTATGTGTGGAGTGACGGCGATAGGCGTTGCCATCCATTTCAGGGGATGCTCATTGATTGTGAGCGCCCGCTTGTAGTTAGTATTGTAGACACCAGCTCGCTGGATGTGTGTACTACACTAATATCGGAGGCTCATCCCACGCACTGAGTCGGGCCAGCAGCTATCATGGACTAGGAAGGCGTCCGTCCATACCTAGAAGCACCTGTTTCATGTCTTGTTTTTAGTAGAACGGGCTCCGATATTTCGTTATGCGGGACATGCAGATGACGCGACGTTACTGCATCGATAACGGCAACGAGGCAAGGTGTGTACCATGGTGCAGTAGCTACCTAGGTACGGATATGTGCCCAGGCGTCCCCTGAGCGCGGTACGCAGCAGACGCGATGCAGCACCAACAAACGCACTTCCTCATGGCACGTACCTAGGTAGGCACCTAGGTACGTGGTGGGCATTAAAGGCTGCCCTGTAGGCACTCTTATTACCAAGGTACGGTGGGAGGTACCCGGGCCAGTCTGCCTCAGTCAAGGGTTTTCTTTCTTCCATTCAGACAAGTGTCGTCACCAGCAGCTGGTGCATCGTCTCTAAGGGTTGACCGGCCAAGAGGCTGAAGCTTATTGACAAGGAATCCCTTTTTTTGCACTAATACCTTTTAAAATCTGCACAGATTACCGTTTGCCCGATCTTCACCCCTTCGGTTCTGGCATCCGTCTCTAGCCTGTCAACATCTAAAGACCAGCCTCCCACCGACCCCCTCGTACTATCAGTGGCGTTTCTACCATCAACGGACCATCCCCGTCAACAGCGTAAACCATCCTGGTCCCCTTCGACCCCGGTTATCAAAATCGCTTGCCTCATGGACTGTTGAACCGACACAATACCCATATCGCGACATTATATCCACTGCGCACGATGGCGGACACCGGCGACATTGACTTGGGACAGCTGTCCGCAAGCCAGCAAGAGGCCTTGCAACAGTACACACAAGTCACAAATCAGGAGCTCAAGGACGCGATACCGCTGCTGCAGCGGTCGCAATGGAACGTCCAGGTATGGTTCGCATACGAGGCGGTTTTGTGAATAGCCCAGGAGTTGCTGACATTCGGCATTTGCATGCAGATCGCCATCGCCAAGTTCTTCGACGGAGAAGGTCCCGACCCGGTCGCAGAAGCCATGGCACAAGAGATACCGAGAACTGCTGCACGACATGAAAACCTTCAAGAGAGTCTGCTTGCTTCCACCGGCCGACCTCAAGCCCCTCGACGCGACCGGCCGGACCCCGCGCCGCGGATTGTTCCCCAGCCAAATACGGTCCATCGACCGCCCTTCATCATCGGTTTGCTGTTGGCACCTTTTAGCATCGGCTACAGTATTGCATCCAAGGTCTTCCGGACTGTGTTCTACCTGCTGAGCTTCCTCCCTCGGCAGTTGAGGCCACGCTCCATCACTGCCGGGCCGGGCACAGGTCTCAGGAGCACCAGTGGCCGTCGGATGCTGATGCCCCGCGATACCGCCGCACGTTTCAAGCGTGAATTCGAGGAGGAGTACGGCAATACGGAGCTGCCGTGGTTCGATGGGGGGATCGCGCAGGCTCAGGATCTGGCCAAGAAAGATCTCAAATTCCTGCTGGTTGTGTTGATGTCGCCTGAGCACGACGATACCGAAGCTTTCACGCGCGAGACACTCCTGACACCAGACGTTGTCGGCTTCATCAACGACCCGGCAAACAACATCCTCCTGTGGGGTGGGAACATCCTAGACTCGGAGGCATACCAGGTTGCGCAAGAGTACAACTGCACCAAGTACCCTTTTTCAGCCATCGTGTGTCTCACTCCAAAAGAGGGAAGCACCACGATGAGCATCATCAAACGCCTGGCCGGGCCGATGCCGGCATCTACCTATCTCTCGGAAGCACGAGCAGCAATCAACAAGTATGCGCCAGACCTGGCCGGTGTTCGGGCGGAGAGAACAGCGCAAGAAGTGGCGCGGAATTTGAGAAACGAGCAAGACTCGGCCTACGAGCGCTCTCTAGCCAAGGACCGGGAGAGGGCACGACAGAGACGCGAGTCTGAAAAGGCAGCGGCAGAGGCGGCGCGCAAAGCCGAGGAGGAAGCCGAGGCAGCAGCAAAGCAGGCCGAGCAGCGTCAAAGATGGAGGCATTGGCGAGCGACGACGATAGAGGACGAGCCGGCGGCCAGCAGCAAGGACGTGGTGCGTATTGCACTTAAAATGCCAGAGTCGGCCGGCGCAGGCAGGATTGTCCGCCGATTCCGCAGCGAGACGGCAATGGAAGCTCTCTATGCCTTCGTAGAGTGCTACGACATCATTGCGGCGTCGGAGAGCGTCTCGGAGAAGGACGCTGTGAAGCCCGAGAATTACGAGCACGAATACCAGTTCCGTATCGTGTCGGTAATGCCCCGGGTTGTGTACGAGCCCAGTAAGGAAGAGACTATAGGCCAGAAGATTGGGCGGTCAGGGAACTTGATTGTCGAAGACGTATCGGTGGATATGGAGTCAGACGATGGCGACGAGTACTCTTCGTAATAGCACCGGCAATCGGATGTCTGGAATTCCACCGGCTAGTCAAGCAAGCCGCCACTGAAGAATCGATTGATAGACAAGACAACCTCAACCGGACCAGCATGCTGCCTTTCCGAGGAATGAAATAACCAAGTAACCAGACCTTCTAGTGCAGCCTTGAAGTTTGGCCGTGATCACGCTTGTCCCCCAGTCGCAAGTTCTAAGTGTCGTGTAACCGAAAGCTTTGGGCGGCAACTGTCTTGGCTAGCGCAGAACAATTCGACAAGTACGGAGGTTGCTGGAGGGTAGGGAGGTAACCCGGTGGTGCAGCGTCGCGGGGGGCGCTAAGAGGGGTGATTTGCGTGGCCTTTGAGTCTGGCGTCTTGGAACCTGAAGGCAAGACCTATAGGGACGCGAAGCTGCAGGTCTCGTGGCGTTGTAGACAGGTACGTAAGTGGTCAGTTGCGATGCGAGTGTAAGTGATTGCGTAGAAAACTGAGGCTGTGCACGGAACGGCTTGGCTGATGGAGACGGATGCCGCTGGAGCGCAGCGGTTCAGATTGGAAGAGGCCGGGCCTCTGGACCCTACCGCTTCAGGGAAAGTCCGAGCCTGGCTTTCTTTCCTTCTCCTTTTCTTCTTCTCTCTTTCACCCAGCGTAGACCATGTCATCCGATGGTGTGGAATCCGTGAAGGAGGACCCTGGGTTATGGCATGAACATGAATCTGCCGTCTTTAGTTGAGGCGCATCCAGCCTTCATGTGTCTTTTTTTTTCTATGTATGCACTTCAACAGATAGCAGCACATGAAGTAGGTGTAATTTTATATACTACGTACAGTTGGAACCCGTCGTTGAGAGCCGACCGGCAGGACGAGTGATGAGACTCATGGGACGTGGATGGGATTCGGCATTGAGAGTCAGGTTGGTTCTGGGTCCTGGAACGTTAGGTATGTAAGGCGGCAGCGTGGGGTCTCAGTCTGCCGGAACAGGGGGCGGGGAGGTGTGGTATCTCCCTGGGCCTGCACGCATCCTCAGATTGTCTCCCACCTACCCACCTAGTCCACTGTCGTCGTCATGCCTGCAAGAGTCTCGACAAAGACTGAATGTCGAGCTGTGTTGCTCTGTACCCCCTCCCCCCCCCTTTCTCACAGCAGATGTCTGCTTCGAGAATAACTGACTGGAACTCGAGAGCTCCGTCACCGCAAGAGGCTCAGACTCGTCAGAAAGCCAACGAGCCCCTGCCATCTCCTCCTCCGGTCCGGCATCAGCCCTCCCTCACTTGCTGGTATCCTCATTGCCTAGGTAACTAATAACATGGGCACACTACGTTTAACCTTAGATGTTGGTATATCCGTACCAAGTACGGAGTACACAAACACGCACGCACACGCGCACGCACTAGTGTAAGAGGACCCCGTGGACCAGCGCGGGACGCCGGGTTGAGGTTTAATTTAAAATAACCCCCCAGTTCGTCTGGCCCTTCCGTCTCCGAGCGTCACTTCCAGGCTGCAGCTCGAACAGCCCGTGCTGTATCCAAGGTAGTACTTCTCCTCTTCTGAACTCCCAAACTGCCAACCACACCGCAACCCTTCGCAGCACCTCTGTCAACGAGGATCGATCGCACGCACACCTGTCGCTCGGATCGCAGAGACTTCACCACAGACATCTACTGCCGCCTGTCAGACAGACCTCCTGCCACTGTGTGTCATTCCGATCTGTCCGATCCAGACTCGCCTCTAGCTGCATCGTGCCCTCCCGCTTCTACAACCTTGACCTTCCCGATACCCGTGCTTCGAGACACTTTGTCTCTGCAAAAACGCAATCATGAAAGCCATGAAGGGGCTCAGCGTGAATCGCATGATGAGCACTCTCAAGAAGAGAACTGCCACTGGTGAGCAGAAACAGCCCGTATAGTGCTTGCCGCTGCTGATCGACGACCCTCTCCGCAGGCTTCGGTGGACCCGGCGAGGTGTCGGCGTCGGACCCGCAGAACGACACACCCGAAGCTATCGCAGCTCGTAGCGTGGTTCGCAACATCCGTCCCCTTCTTTGGCCTGGCGTCGCAGCTCACCATGTCATCAGAAACAATTCTGCGAGTCTGGGGGTCCCAATGCTCAGGTATGTCGGCTCTGGCAAGCCCTCAACCTCCCAGGCTGTGGCATCACCCGCTGACCCCATTTTCAGGGCGACGAGGTCCTCTTCCTGCCCCCAATCGTCGAAGCGGCCGAGTCTTCCCCGGCTGCCGCTGCCGAATGCGCGCGGGTCATTCGCAAATACCTGTCCAAAGATAATTTGGCCAAGGCTTCTTGGCAGTATAACGCCATCATGCTGATTCGCATCTTGACCGACAATCCCGGCCCGACCTTCACGAGGAACATGGACAAGAAATTTGCCGATACTGTCAAGGAACTCTTCCGATCAACCCGCGATCCTAGTGTCAAGCAGATGATCATGGAGACCTTAGACACCTTCGAGATGACCAAGTTCGATGACCAGGGCCTCGGCGAATTAATATCCATGTGGAAGAAGGAGAAAGAGCGGAGTTACAAATACGGCGTAAGGGATAGCTTCCTGGTCTCGACTACCTACCCAGCTGACACATCCCGACAGCAGCCCAAACCACCATCGTCTTACCCTGAGCCTCGAACCATGAATGCGCCCCCGTTTGACCCGCACTCGCAGAACTACTTTGCACGTCATCACAATAATCCAACCCTGCCGAGTCCCGTTGAGCTAGCAAGTCGGTTGGAGGAGGCCAGGACCTCTGCGAAACTACTGTCTCAGGTTGTCATCAACACGCCTCCGCAAGAGGTGCTCGACAACGACCTCATCAAGGAATTCGCCGATAGGTGCCAAAGTGCATCTAGAAGCATACAGTTGTATATGAGAGCTGACAACCCTTCCCCGGACAACGACACAATGGAAAGTTTGATCGATACGAACGAGCAACTTCAGTCAGCTCTGAACCAACATCAAAGGGCAGTTCTTGGTGCCCGGAAGCAGCTCGGTATCGGTGCTAGATCCGGAGATGCCAGCCCGGCCAGCCCTCAACCACCTACTACCCAATATGCGAACCGTCCACAAGAGTGGCAGCAGGCTCAGTCGTCGTCTTCCAGTTCCACGCCGGCTCCTGCGTTGCCGATACGGCCGGCTGAAGGCAATGGAAAGGGTAAAGCAGCAGAATCATTCATGCCTCCCCCCGGTCCCCCGCCGAAGGCTCCAGAAGAACGCCCTTCGGAGGATCCCTTCAGAGATCCCCAGCCGGATAACGGTTATTCCACATCGAGTAGGGCTGCCGGATCAGCCTCTGCAGCGGAACTTCCAAACGAGGAGCCGCGTTTAGCATTTGAACCGTATCATCCGGGTTTCAACACCACACCGAGTTATGTTGGGAGACAAGACAGCGCTGTAGGCAAAGTAACTATGCATGGTGCTGACGCCGCAACAACCCCCGGCCCTCTGTCTGGTAATCCAATCCAGACTGTCGACCTGCGAAACCGTCAGGACAACCCCCGTGAAGACTCCGACGATGATCTTTACGAGTCCACCCCCAAGAGAAAAAATCCGGTATATAGATATTGAGTCGATCGTGTCGATTCAGACAGGGATACTGCATATACAGGCGCCGATTGGCAGCAACAAATTCCCAATTCGACCCGGACAACCTACTCTAGGGAGAAGCCTGCGGTCTGTAGCATCCGGCAACAGTCTGGACCTGGAGCGGTAAATGTCAGGATCCGTTGAGGAGGGTAAAAGGGGGGGGGGGGCTGCCTACCAATACCAAGCTCTGAAGACTAGGAGGATCCTCATCTACGTCGTACTCAGTGGGCAACTTGTAAAGCTGCCCATGGCGGAGATGCCAGCAACCACATTGCCAGATCTTGGAATGGCTAGGCACTTTCTGATGGATCACGAAAGGTCCTGGCGAGCGCTTTACTTTTGTGACAGGGACGTGGCGCCAATTAGCGACCAGGACAGTACATTTTGGCCGTATACGACAGGAATGTTCCGAAGACATGCTTGTCCAAGAAGAGCATCTTGCAAGTGGAGTTGGCTGTCCCGTTCTGTGACCCCAAGACACTCTGGCCTCCCCGCCAGTAGCGTGGGGACCTCCAATTGACACGCCCGTCTTGTGATGGTGTGCCCTTCCGGCACGCACCAGAGGTAGTTGACACAGCAGCAAGAGCCAGCTGGTCCCTAGGGGCCCCTGACATATTCTCAGGTACAGGTAGAAGTGAAGTTGTTGACGTGCTGAAAGATACTGAGGGCAGCTTTAGATGCAGACACCATAGTAACATCCAGTTCGAGTTCGAGTTCTTGACCACCAAAGCTGTGAAGAACCTCCTGCTGTCGGATCTGTTGTACAAGACGCGAGCGATAATTTTAGCAGTAGACCTTCGTGCTTCGCCAACAGCTCGGCTAGTATTTTCCTCGAGACTACAAGCCAGGACAACAGGTATAAAGTCTGCGCCTCTTTGTTCAGCAGCAAGCTTATAGTCTCGGGCCCCTGAAGTACCGATAAGATCAGAGCTTCGCGAATCTGTAAAGATCCATGTGATACCCTTTGTATCTTCTGATGTAGCGATAATAGACAAGAGATGCTGTCGGACGCTGGCTCTTACTTCGTGGTATTCTGGGGAGTCGCGGTCGATGATTGCGGTGACAGGGTCGATGAGGAGATGATTAAGGATGATTTTGGACCTCGGAATAAGTTTCTGAAGCTCTTGTGCAATAATGAGCTTGCAGACTCCAGGAAACCCGTTGGTATAAATATGTCAAGTTACCGGTCGCATGTCGCAGAGGTACTTAGAGCCAGTCTGGCCAGGAAATCGGTACCAAATGGGCCCGGGTTCCACCTACTTTTTTCTGACAAAATAAAGCTAGGCATATCTCCAGTCCTCATAAGGTGGAAAATACTTAGTTTAGAGAATAGGTGCAAACATAACATCTCGGAGACGAGAAATCAAGCCCTGGTCAAATATATAGAGAAAGTTTGAGTCGCATCCTGACACGAACGTCCCAAGACTCATCAAGAGATGAAGTGCTACAAACTAACGACATGATCGACAACGGTTTCAGTCAGCACGCTTTTCAGTACGGAATACATACCTAAGTGAAGGGTAGTGGGGCTCTGCACAGGGTGGAAATACTACACTAGTACTGACTATAGTACTATTACTACTAGTTAAAAGTGTAATAGTAGTACTAACATTTTTAAATAGTAAAAAGTGTAGTTAATTATATTAAAATTATATATAGAAATCTATGTTTTTAATAAGATATATTATAAATTTTAGTAACGTGGTTTACTAGTTAGCTGTGAATATTAGTTAGCTGTGAATATTAGTTAGCTGTGAATATTAGTTAGCTGTGAATATTAGTTAGCTGTGAATATTAGTTAGCTGTGAATATTAG
>WIGM01000431.1:0-10553 GCA_014235935.1 Colletotrichum musicola | reverse complement strand
TTAGCCGCGAATATTAGTTAGCCGCAAACCTTTTCCTACGTTCATAATAACAATTATAATTTCTTAACTACAACATATTTAATTAACTATTCGTTATTACTATTCAATTTAATTAATAATTTTATATCTTTAGAGTAGGTTCGCGCGTTATGTCTAGTCTTACTATACGTACTATAGTGTCTCTAAGCTAACTAGGCTCTCTTTAATAGACCCCTTTCTTTATTCTCTCGAAGTATTAGACGTTTTCCCTTTTAGTTTTTATTTAATAAAACCTAAAATTCTTTAATACTAAGTACTTATATAAGTTAGACTTATAAATTTTTAACCCTTTAGTACTTAGTAAGTACTACGTTTATATCTTTAAATATATAAAGCCGATTAATTAAAAAAATAAGTAAGTATACTATTATTTATATATTTTTTAATAATTATTCAACTATTTTAATTATTAGAGTTAAAAAACTTCTTTAATAAGTGGCGATCTACTTTTTAATAAAATTAGACTATAAAATAGTTTATTATAAGTTAGAGAGCGTTTATAACTATTAAAGTAGTAGTATTAAAGGCTTAGTAATTAGAAGTATAGGTGTTTAGAAATATATATTAAGCTTGTTAATAATATATTCTAAGTCCTATAGGGTAATTCTAGCTTCTAGGAATATAGATTTAATATTTTCTTTTATAAAAACCTTCTAGTATATATAACGTGGTTCATTAGTTAGCCGGACATATCAGTCAGCCAGACACTTTTTCCTACGTCTATAATAATATATAATATTTCTTAACTATAATACATTTAATTAATTATTCATTATCACTATTCGACTTATTCAACAATTCTACATCCTTATTACAAGTTCGTGTATTATGCCCAGTTTCGCCATATATACTATAGTATCTCCAAGCTAGCTAGGCTCTTTTTAATAGACCCCCCTTTTTATTATCTCGAAGTACTAAACGTTTTCCTTTTTATTTCTTTTCTAGTAAACCCTAAGATTCTTCTATACTAAGTACTCTTCTAAATTAGACTTACAACCTTTTAGCTCTCTAGTACTTAATAAGTGCTATATTTATATCCTTAAGTATACGAACCCAATCGGTTAAAAGAGTGAGTGAGTATGCTATTACCTATATACTTTTCAATAATTGTTCTATTGCCTGAATTGTTAGAGTCGGATAGTTTTCTTAATAATTAGAAATCCAACTTTTAATAAAATTAGACTATAAGACGGTTTATTACGAGTTAGACAGCGTTTATGACTACTAAAGTAGTAGTATTAAAGGGTTAGCTACAGGAAGTATAGGCGTCCGTAAATGCATATTAAGCTTTTATATAATATAGTCCGGGTCCTATAGGTTAATTCCAGCTTCTAGGAATATAGATTTGATATTTTCCTTTGTGAAGACTTTGTTGTGCGCGCAGTGGAAGCTAAGAAAGAACTTAGACTTAGTAATGTAGTTTATAAAAGCTCAGATAAAAAGGTTAATTTTATTACTATATATGCATTTTAGAGGTAAATAAAGAGTAATATCTAATAGCTAGAGTAGATAAGATAAATGTAGAGGTATACTAATAGTTATAATAGTGTTCTATTTATAATAATTGTTAAATTTAGCTAATAAATAACTCTTATAACTATCGATAATAAGTATCTAATAGACGCCCTTAGTATGACCCTTAGTATATTTATCGAAGTGTTTAATCTAGTCTAGACCTATATCATTATCGGTCTATCTATTAGTAGTAGGTTTGATAACCTAGTCGCCTAGAAACCCTAATTCTATAGTCTAACTAGTAAGGTAATAGGCGCCTTAAACAATTATAAACGGAGGGATATACTACCCGTCCAAATTAATATATTCAATTACCGTAGCCTATTTATAGTTACTAAGTTAAATAGACTTTGCTTTCCCGCGTTTATTAGCGCGTGTTACTACTATTAATATAGTAATAACACCTATTATAAAGCTAGTCTTATCGAAATTATAAATATCCCCTTCTTAGATCCTATATTTGGCCATTATATTATATAATCGTACAAACTACTTTAAAATAACCTAGGGATCTTTTTAAAGAGTCCTTTAGTGATTATATAGACAATTAAATTTAGTTCTTAGCAATAGTTACGAGTCCATAAATCGCTTCGCCTAACACTTACTAACCGGCTCTCTATTACGCGCCCACAGCAGGAGATTAGCCATATCTTCCACACTAGCGAGCCACAAGGGAAATCCTCTAGAATCCTGTTTAATAACGTATTAGAGAAGTGCCTTCTCTTCGATTAGATCGAGTTTGTATCGTTAGGGCTGGGTTCGTTCGCGTCCGGGTCGGTTGTTTATTCTCTTATACAAAGTACTCTTGGGTACTCCATAGGTTATCACTATACGCCTAATACTTAATTTACTACCTCCAGCGCGTATAGTTCGAATCACTTTAAGTATAAAATTAATTTTATCTTCTTGTAAGTAAATCGGTATTGTAGTTATAGAGTAATAACGTATCGAATATTTAAGTGCTTTAAACTTAAGCGCGTTCGGGAAAAAGTGTTCGGCTGACTGATATGTCCGGCTAACTAATAAACCAGATTAGTAGAAGTTAATAAAGAACTCTAACTTTATAATATAGTTTATAGAGACTTAAATAAAGAGGTTGATTTTATTACTATATATGTATTTTAGGGGCGAATAAAGGGTAATGTCTAATAGCTAGAGTAGATAAGATAAATATAGAGATATACTAATAGTAATAATAGTATTCTATTTATAATAATTATTAAATTTAGCTAATAAATAGCTCTTATAACTATTAATAATAAGTATCTAATAGATACCTTTAGTATAACCCTTAGTATAGTTATTAAAGTATTTAATCTAGTCTAGACCTATTTTATTATTAGTTTATTTATTAATAATAGGTTTAATAATCCAGTTACTTAAAAACCCTAATTCTATAGTTTAATAATCCAGTTACTTAGAAACCCTAATTCTATAGTTTAATAATCTAGTTACTAAGAAACTCTAATTCTATAGTTTAATAATCTAGTTACTAAAAAACCCTAATTCTATAGTTTAATAATCTAGTTACTAAAAAACCCTAATTCTATAGTTTAATTAGTAAGGTAATAAGTACCTTAAACGATTATAAATAGAGGTATATACTACCCGCCTAAATTAATATATTTAATAACTATAGCCTATTTATAATAACTAGACTAGATAAACTTTACTTTACTACGTTTATTAGTACGTATTACTACTATTAATATAGTAATAATACTTATTATAAAGCTAGTTTTATTAAAATTATATATATCCTCCTCTCTAATCCTATACTTAACTATTATATTACATAATAACACAAACTACTTCTTAATAACCTTAGGATTCTCTTAAAGAGCCCTTTAATAATTATATAAACAATTAAATTTAGTTTTTAAAAATAGTTACAAGTTTATAAACTACTTAGCCTAATACTTACTAATAAGTACACTATTACGCGCCTATAAGATAAGATTAGCTATATCTTCTATACTAATAAGCTATAAGGAAAATCCTCTAGAATCCTACTTAATAATATATTAGAAAAGTATTTTCTCTTTAATTAAATTAAATTTATATTATTAGAGTTAAGTACGTTCGCATTAGGTTCAGTTATTTATTCTATTATATAGAGAGCTTTTAGGGACACTATAAGTCTTTACAGTACACAATATACTAAGTTTCCGACCTATAGCGCGTATCGATTTAACAACTTTAATAACAAAAACGATTTTCTCTTCTTATATATAAACTAGTATAATAGTTATAGAAATTTTACGTATTATATAAGGGCTAGCCCTTAAAACGACTAGTGTCGTAGCTTTTAGACCAAAAAGCCTAAAAGCCACAACAGCCACAGTCCCAATAGTCAGAGTATAGTATATAACTATAAGCTAAGTAAGGCCTTAGTATAAGCTTCACAGACCCCTTACACTTAGTTATAATCGCATATTCCTACCATTACTCATTTTAAACTTCTCTTCTCTAGTTTAAAATCTTTATTTATAGCGCTTAATTAAGGAGTTATCTTACTATTATTCTAATTATAATATAATTCTAAATTTATAATTTTTTACTAGTAAAGTAATTAAAATATATCTCCTATTTTAATTATAACTATTTATAACTACTATATCGATTATATATAATATAAAACTAGACTATAGAACTCTAATCCCTATAGATATTAATATTAAGTAAAAAAGACTATAGTCCTCTAATACGTCAGTCGGCCCGCCTGATAAAGAAGGCAGAAGAGCCAAGCAGAAAGGCAACCAGCAACAACATTACCTAGCCCAACGACAATTCGGCCAAAAGGGAGATAACCCCCGCCCCAGTAAGCACAGAACCAGACGAGCCCACTCCTACCCACAGTAACCCAGAGCCAGACAAGCCAGTTACTAGTATAGAAATAGACGAGCCTAAAGAATACAACTTAGCTTCTAAAAGCCTTAAGGTAACTAACGAGTAGCCTACTAAATAATAAAATACTAGCAAACTAAATAAGATTATCGCTAAAGACCCAAACCCCATACAAAACAACGTACCTCACTAAGACCCCAAATAAGTAATAACAACCTAGCCTCAAAAACAAACTGGCAAAATATCTCCTTCTAATCGACTATAAAATAATATATCTAGAGAAAGTTAAACACAATCCAGAACACTAGCTCCTACTCTAGAATAATACTAAGTCCTATTAAATTACCTTAATTAACTAAAAACTATATAGAATAACTAGACTAATATTAACGACTATAATACTTAATTAAATACTCTAATAAAGAGTATCTTTAGTAGTACTATATTTAAACTTATAAACTTTACCGCTCTTAATACATTTAAGCTATTTAGAATAAACTAAGACTTAGAAAATAAAAAGTACTTAGTAACTACCCACGAGTTCTATTATAACCCTAGTATCTTTAGTAAAGATAAAGAGCTTTTTAATAAATAGATTATTAAATTCACTAATAAGTACTATAAAAACCTCTAGACTTTTAAAATAGAGTATAATTATATAACCCTTATCTATAACTATTTAGAGAGTTATTCTACTAATCTACTTAAGTCTTAGTATAGCTTTATTAAGAATCTATTTAAGTCTACGGCCAAAATAATCACTATATTAACAGCAGTTTACTATAATACTAACTAAAGCACTAAGGCCCAAACAAAGCTCACTAAGCTAAAGTATAACCTAAAGAATAAAATACTCAATATATACTAATTTATTAATAAAATTAACGACTTAACTAATAAAGTAAATATTATTAACTTAAAGGAGAATACAAAAGTACTCTATTAGACTATATCTCCATAAATCTTAACCCAAACCTTTTTACTAACTCTAAGGACCCTAATATCTCATATAAAGTATTTTATAACTATATTACTAACGTAGTATTCTCCTAGTAGAGGACCTATAAGGAACGTTAAAAAAAGAAGTAAGTAAAACGAGACCACTCGCCCCCCGAATATAGACTATACTACCACTTACGCGAGTAGCTTATAGAGTACTATAAGTCCTAATAAGAGGTCAAAAATACTAACCTACTATTAGAAAAGTCCTCAGTTATAGAGAATACTAGGCTAGTAATAAAGAATACTAAACTATACTTCTTCTATAAGAAGAATAGTTATATTAACTATAATTACTCTAAAAAAAAGAATATTACTAATATAGTATATCGCTTAGATAGAGAGAACGCAAAACCTATAAAAAATTTTAACGATTTAGATAATAACTCCTCGAGTAATTTAAAAAACTTCTAGGACTATTAAAAGTCTCCTAAATAGTCTATATACTATAGATAGCTAAAGTTAGCGAATTACTTAAATTAAACTTATTTACCGCTCTTATTAAACTCTTAGTAAATAGAATCAGTTTAAAAATAAAAACTCTTTATAATACTAGAGCAGATATCTCTCTCTTAATAATACTACAAATAGCTTAAAAGTTAGTAAAATATATAAAAATAAAAAAAGAAAAACTTAATAATTTATTAGTACTTAACGATTTTAATAGAATAGTAGTAGCCTAAGTAACTTACTAAATATAAGTCACTCTTAAGATTAATAGACAACTATTTCTACAATAAAAGTTTATTATTATTCCTACTACTAATAATATCTTTATTAGTTAAGACTAACTAATAAAATAAAACGTCTAGATATATCTAACCTCTTACTAATTCCTATAGCCTAATAATAAACTAGTCCTAGTAAAGTACTCTCGAACTATTATAATCGAACCTATAAAACTATTTTTAGATATAAAAACATAAATCGACATAATAAAATACAATTATTTCATAGAAAAAGAAGACTACTAGCTAAAGGTCTATAAGATCCTTTAGAACCACTAATAAAGACTAATAATAACCTTACTAGTAACTATTTAATCTATAGTACTAAACGACCCTCTACTTTTACTAGTAAGTACTAATAACTCCAAGCTCCTCACTCGACTCGGTACTATTATAAACGACTTAAGGTAAGAGTAATAAAAGAAGTAACCGATACTTTAGATACTAATTATTCTAAAAGAAGTTAATAAGATTCCGACTATCGGCCTTAATACTATTATAGCTAATACTTAATAGAGAAAGACTTATAATAAAAAGTATATCCCGTTCCTAATAAGTAAGGACTCTAAATATATCCTTAAGGTCTAAACTAAGCTCCCTAAATAACTAGTATATCTCGAAGACTTTTTTTTAAGAAGGTATCGATAATCCTCCTACTAAGCCATCCTAGATTTAATATAGTCCTTAAACTAGAGAAGCCCCTAGTTAGGAAACCTACCCAGTACCCTATACCACTCTTTTTAAGTAGCCTCGAAAAAGAAACTACAGATAAGCTTTTAGTTCTCGATTTTATCGAACGTACAATAGAACTACACACAGCTTTAATACTATTTATACTAAAACCTTATTTAATAAATAAGTACTTTTATATAAACTACTAGTTAGTAGGTTAATTAGTTTATTAAAGGTCGATAAGTCCTTATCCTAGATATTAGTAGTACGATTAGTAAGTATGGCCAAGTGAAATATTTAACTAAAATCGATATTATCTAAGCCTTTAACCGACTATTAATATACCCTAATTCTCAGTATCTCACTACCTTCACTACTCGTTAGAGTACCTTTTAATAAAAAGTCTTACCTTTTAGACTAAAGGTTAGACTAGCCTAGTTTTAGACTTTTATTAATACTTAACTAAACGAACTATTAGACCTCTTTACAAGCGCATACGCGGACAATATCTTAATTATACTAAAGAGGAAAAAGACGAGAAATACTTTAAACATATCTAGAAGGTTATTTACTATCTTTACAAAACTAGTCTTTAAGGTAATATTAAGAAGTCAGAATTCAATATCCCAGAGATCGACTACCTTAGTATAGTCTTAGAAGTAGGTAAAGGTATAAGAGTCGATCTAGAGAAAGTTACAGCTATCCTAGACTAGAACTAAAACGATATTAACTCTAAATTAATAGTTCGATCCTTTCTTAGTCTTTATAACTTTATTTAGATTTTCTACTACTATACTAGCTAAATAGTTAAACTTTTAAACTAGTTATTTAAGAAAGATATACTGTTCGAGAAAGGACTAGAATAACGTATAGTTTTTAAAACTTTAAAGAAACTAACTACTTAAGCCCCCGTCCTTACTTTCTTTAAGCCTAGAAGACTAATATAAGTAGAAATAGACGCCTTAAGAAAAGCTATAGGGGGTATAATCTAGTAGTAATAGAAAGATAGAGAATAGAAACTAATCGACTATTTATCTAAAATAATATCTATTATAGAATAGAACTACCTAATTTAAAATCAAGAGTTTTTAGTAGTAATAAACACCCTTAAGGACTTTAAACTAGCCCTATAGGGCACTAAGTTCTTCGTTTAGACCAATTACTAAGTACTTATCTACTAGTCTACTAAACGCTTACTCTTAGCGCGCTAAATCCATTAGTCTTACTACTTCTTAAACTTTAATATTACTTTCTAGTATAGACCCGGTAAGGACAATGTCGCTACTAATACGTTATTATAAAAAATTATTAATAATCCAACTATTAAAGTTTAAAAACTCTAAAATAGGACCTTTACTTTAATTCCCCTAGAGAATATTTAAGACCAAACTAAAATAAACTTTTAGACTCTAAATACTATTAAAAGTATAAGTCTATAAGAAGCCGACCTAGTCGATGTGATTATTAAGGAAAATTAAGTATAGAATCTAGGCCGACGAGATAGGCTCTTAGTTATTCTAGAGATAACGAGAGATAGTAAAGTCTTTTTACGTACCGCCCTTATCTATAAAGTCTACAAGCTAAAAGTCTTCACACATACTAGTTAGAACAAGACTATTTAACTATTAAAGAAAGACTACTAGTAGAACGGATAGAATAGAGATATTAAATAGTATATTAAAAACTATCGAGACTATTAAAGGAACAAAGTCTACTACAATAAGATACCTAGCCTCCTATACCCTCTACCAATCCCAAAGCACATTTAGGAGCACGTTATAGTCGATAGAAAGAACATACCTAAAGATATAAAAGGTTATAATTACGTCTAGGTATTCGTCTATCGGTTTAGTAAGCTTTTAGCTACTCTCTCTAGAAAGAAAACCGATACGGCTAAGACTCTAGTAATACATTACTACTAATCCTTATACCAGTTCCTAGGAGTACTATATAACTAAATTAGTAATAATATAGAACTATTTATTTTAGAATTCCTTAATATACTTAATAAACTAACTAGTACTAAATATAAACATAGTAGCTCTTATTACCCCTAGAATTAAGAGAGTATTAAGATTATAAATACTAAACTAGACTAAAAGTTATATTTCTATATCGATAAGTACTAGACTAACTAGTAAAAATACCTACCTACCCTAGATTTTATATATAACACGACCTACTATTCCTCTATCAAAATAGCTCTTCTATAAGTAGTATTTAGAACCAAGCCTTATAACCTACTATTAACGATATTACTACTAATAGTCGTCACTACTAAATAGAAACAGAAGGCCTTAGAAATTATAAAGTAAACTAAAACTATATAAGACTTAGTATACTAAAATACTATTACTACTTAAACTTTATAAGAAGCCTAAGCTAATAAGAAACGATAGTCCGTAGACTTTATAGTTAAAGACATAGTTTATATTAGTAAAAAAGGTTTTACTATTAAAATACTAATAATAAAACTAGACTCTTAATATACTAAACCCTAAACTATTCTAAAGAAAAAAGATTATAACTTTATTCTCAATACCCCTAACTAGTACTATAGTAATAACTTATTCTATACTAACTACCTAAAAAAAGTAGCTATAGACTCCCTCCTATAATAGTTAATAGAACTAGAACCCCTAGTAGAAATTAGTAGAGAACTAGAATAGGAAGTTAAACGCGTACTAGTATTACGACTATTTAGGTAATACTAGACTTTATAGTATTAAGTTTCTTAAATAGGGTAGGACCTTAATAAAATATAGTACTTAGTAGCTAATCTTAAGAACTCGTTTATAGTACTAAAGTTGTTCTATAAAGAGAACCTAGATATAGCTAGCCTACTAATAAGACTACTATAGTAGATCTAAAATACTATAGAGGATATAGTTATAAACGACTATAATAAAGATAATATTACTAAATATAACACTAGGGAATTAAGACTAAGGAAGAAGCTTAGGACAAAGTATATTCTATAATTAAGGCAACGTTTTTAAGCCGTTCGACTACTATTAACGACGATCGAGACTTAAAGGGGGATAGTATAAGGGCTAGTCCTTAGAATAACTAATATTATAGCTTTTAAACTAAAAAGCCTAAAAGCTATAATAGCTACAGTTCTAATAGTTAGAGTACGGTATATAACTATAAGCTAAATAAGGCCTTAGTATAAGCTTTATAGACCCCTTATACTTAGTTACGATCGCGTATTCCTACCGTTACTCGTTTTAGACTTCTCTTCTTTAGTTTAAGATCTTCGTCTATAGCACTTAATTAAGGAGTTATCTTACTATTATTCTAGCCGTAACACATTAAAGGTTTAAGTAGTTAGGTATTAACCGCATTTAGAAAAGAAGTTCGTAGCTAACTAATATTTGCGACTAACTAGTAAACCACGTTAATAGAGTTTACTAGTTAGTTATAAATATTAGATAGTTATAAACTTTTTTCTAAATATAGTTAATATCTAACTACTTAAACCTTTAATATATAAAATCTCTATAACTATTTTACTAGTTTATATATAAGAAGAGAAAATCGTTCTTATTATTAAAGCTATTTAATTAATACGTACTATAGACTAAGAACTTAGTATATTATATACTATAAAGACTTATAGTATTTCTTAAAGTTTTTTATATAATAGAATAAATAACTAATCCTCATATAAATATGTTAGAAGTATAAGTATATAGTACTTATACCTCCTAGATTTACTCTATACTAAATAGAGTATATATTACTTACTAC
>WIGM01000430.1:0-38060 GCA_014235935.1 Colletotrichum musicola | reverse complement strand
CCCTACGGATGTGGATCTCCAAGAGGCTCATGTAAGAACTAAATATGCGAATAGGCGCGTTTCATCGCATGATTGGCCCCCAATTGGTCTTGGGAGAACGAGGGTATGTGGCAATGAGACTCGTCAGCCACAGGCATCCCCACGAATGGGGGCAGTACTTGCACAGGCGGGATGGGGAAAGCCACACAGGCTCAAACGAGTTGTGTTGAACTCGCCTTCGCCGACTCCGAGACGGAAAGGGCCGTTGTGCTAATGTGTACCCTCTGCCGGCTTGCCGACCGGGTTCCTGGAGACGCACGCGGTGATGGTCCTGAGAAGTGATGGGGGGCGAGCCTGCCGTTCGGTTCTCTATTGCCAGGATATGAGATGAGTTGTTTTGACTTTGATAGCCGTGATCGGCAAATTAATCATCATGTTCATGCTAAGCGGTTAGCTGTGAGCTTAGCATGTATGCCTCAGATATCAATAACCCTATTGAATTGCATTGGACCCGGCCAGACTTCGATACAGATGGCACGGCTACATAACAATTGCCTATCAGAAACTCTCTTCTTAACTTCAGTAAAACAATTGAAAGAAAGACAGTTTGGACAGTTCGCTGGACTGCAGAACATCACATGAAGTACTTACTACTTAAGAGAACACAGCACGAATTATTCGTAGATCTCAGTCTGATTCTAGATTCACAGCACCTTGAGGAATTATATCTCATAACATTATGTATTTGGACATTCTCTCTTCCTATCAAAACAACTCTTGATTCTCGCTCGTGAGAAAGCATACGAACCTCCGTCTCTCAAGAGCCCAACTCCGCCACGTTCCGATTTCCCGTGCTGTTCCCCGGCGCCTCGTAGATGGGCTGCTGCTGCTGCTTGTACTGCTGCTCGTCGTACGCTCCCTGCGCCGGCTGGTCCTGGTACCCGCCACCGTAGTAAGGCTGTGAGAACTGGGGCTGCTGGCCCGGCGTCGCGGGCATTTCGAACCCACCCGGTGCATCGCCCGCCGCGGCGTCCTCTCTCGCCCGCCTCCTCCTCCTGAGAACAAGCCAGACGATGATGACGGCCGCGATGGCCACTACCGCGACGCTGGTTACTACGCCCCCTACGATCGCGCCTGTGTTGGACCCGCCCCCGGACGATGGCGGATCGGGAGTCGGAGTCGGCGTCGTCGATGATATGGATGATGTTGTTTGTGAATCCTGGGTTTGAGAGGAGCTCGCCGTCGTGGGCGGAGCGTCCATCGACGCGGCCGTCCTCGTGGCGTCGGGGTCGTCCGTCTCCGTGCCGAGGAACATGATCCGCCTGTTGCCGTGTATGGGCTGTCCACACCTGAGCATCGTCTTCTGCCCGCCGTCCTCCTTTAGGAACGTCACGCAGTACGGCAGGTAGACGCTGTTGGATTCGGTGCTGTGACAGGTGTGTTGTCAGCCCTGTTCGTAACGTAGTAATCCCCTTCGAACGGTGGTGTAAGAGCCCCCAGAGAGAGGACTCACCAACATCGCGAAAGCACGCCCAGGGAACTGGCGCTCTGCTGGCATATAGCGTCCGTCCCGTCGAAGCACCTCGTATGCGGCACGCTCCAGCACCCAAAGTGCGAGCCGATCGTTCGGCAGTCGGCGCCGCTAACGCATCTCAGCGCGCCGAAGCCTGTTATAAGAACCATCATCAGCAACCACCAGGCCGCATCCGGTTTCCATTCAGGGGCTGACTCACCTCCGTCTTCGCGCTGGCGATACCCGCAGTTATCAGACGCCAGGGACCGAGGTCCGAGCGCCGCGCCCCTGAGCTCCAGTCCCGGCTCCGGCGTCGGGACGGGAGACAGGCCCGCATCGTACTCGGGGGCCTCGACCGCGGGCGTCTGGCGCGCCGGTGTGTCTCTGTAGTAGAGGTAATCCCTTGCCATGGCCGTCGAGAGCAAGCCAAAGGCGATGAGACTCTTCAGCAGGGAGTAGTGCATTCCTGAGACACGCGCACACCGAGCAGGAATCTTTCACTTTCAACCAGGTCTCGCCAGTCTTTTCGAAAAAGAGGGGTGACGAGTTTCACGCCAAGAATTTTGGATGAGAAAGGGGGGCCGGAGAACTAAAAAAGGTCTCGGAAGAAGAAACCAAGAGCAGGCTACGAGCAGAAACAACAGGACACACGCACCGAACACTTTCATCTAAGGGTGGCGATGTCAACCTGCATGCAGGCTCTCTCTCATCTCCGTCTGGGTTCGTGTACAGCACCCAGCCGCATCCCAAGTTCTCGGCCAGCATATCGACCTCCTCCAATCCCACCCCGGCCATGTTGATCCCACGACGTCAATCACACGCTGAATCGAGATGTCCGGCTACCAAGTATTGACGGGGCGATCAACCTCGTCCTCAGCTGATTCGGGCGCACGCAGCAGCAGCAGTGCTGACCGGCAGTGATCCTTTGGCACAGGGGGGTCTCTCCCGCACGCTCACTCTTGGCGATATCTCGGGTTGTAAGTGGTCAGCCTTACCGTGAAAAACAAAAACGCCCAGGCGATGGAGCTTTTGGTGGAGATGAGCGAACGGCCGACTCGATTCCGGGCTCGGGGAGACGGTTTCAGGTTGGGTATCTTTCGGCAGCCTGACGTCCTCACTGAGCACGTTGACAATGGCAGAACCGCAGCATCTCGTGCTCTTCCCCACACCAATTCGTCGTCACTGTCTAACCACCATGTCCATGGATATCATTCATCTTGCTCGGTATCCTATATCTTCAAGAGGCACTCAGCACCTCTATAAAACTGCCTCCCCGTCTCGTCACACGTGACCGAGAAGTCGTTCCTCGGCTCGTCATTACCAGCCAGTTCAGTCGTCTATTCAACCGCAACGCCGCCCAGATGCCTAGATGCACGTCAATGTCCCAATGCTCGTGTCGCCGATCAAGTCCCCATCATCACGACCGTCTAGTAGATGCCCTGCGTTCTATATTGGAAGGTATCGTAGCTGAGTGTGCGTTAGCGTGGGGATCTAGGTCGGGCCTGTGCGAAAAAAACACCTACAGCCGTGTGTAGTAGCTGCCCAGAGACTTGCCGATGAGGTCGGTCTCTACGAATTGCTCCGCCTCGTCCGCACTCAGCTGCAGCTGGAACCGCTGGCGGAGGTTGTGAGTGGCCTGCGCAACGCCGGCGGAGTAGCATGGCATCTTCGAGTCTCGTCCCATCATGGCCACTAGGTCGATGATATTGTCCGCAGACCGCCGCAGGGCTAGCAAGGGTCAGCAAAAGTCAGCACACCTTTGGCATTTGGTACTCACCCTGGAAAGCCTGCTTGCAGAGCGTCTTGTAGTCTTCGTAATCATCGGACCCAATGCCACCCAACACCTCAATATACTCCTGCGTCAGCTTGAAAGGTGCCGCTTCGAAACCGACCGATCCTGGCGAGTTGGACAACATGAAGCCAAAGTCGATATGAACGATGTGGCCCTCGCTGTCGATCAGGACATTGCCGTTGTGTCGATCCTTCAGCTGTAAGATGTATGAAATCATGCTATATGCGGCCAGTGAGCGCTTGAAGGCGTCAACGCCCGCTTTGTACGGCTCGCTGTCTGGGGCACCGAATGCCTTCAAAAAGTGGTCCCTGAGCGTCGCGAAGCGGCGCTTTTGACCCGGACCCGCCTCCATCGACAGTGTCAGGCTTCGCTTGATGGAATGCAGCGAGACACCATTCGTAATGGTCTCGATCAAGCCTGAAGACTCTCCAGTGACGAGGATGCGCATCAGCTTGACCCAGACATTGACTTTGGCGTCCACCCAGATCTTGTGGCAAACGTCGATCAACTGACAGGCGAAAGCCTCCTGGCGCAAGTCGGCACCCGTCTTGACGATGACGCTGACCAGGTCCCAGTTCTTCATCCAGCCGTAGGGCGAGGTCTTGCGAATGCGCTCCTTCTTCGCTTGCCACGCCTCACCAAAAACTGCCGCACTTGGATCGTCGCGGTCGCCTTTGCTCTGGATACCTCCGGTCTTAATGTCGTTCTCCATCCTCGCGAGTCCGGCACCGGCGTTGACCCCTGGCTCAATGGGCGACTCGCTTTCCACTTCAGGCTCGGCAGTCGCTTGCGCTGCCGCTGCCGCCTGAGCCGTCGCCGCCGCCTGCGCGGTAGAAGCCTTGGCCATGATCGTGTCAAACGTCGGGCCCTGCTCGTCCATGTCGAAGCTCTGCTCCTCCAAGCTCTGCATGCTGGCGATGATCTTCGCCCTGATAGCCTGGACTTCATGTTTTGGTCGCTTGCCGCTGGTGGCCTCGAGCTGGGCCAACATCTGCGAAGCCGTGCGCATGTGCGTTGCGAGTGCGGAGAAGTCGGGCTGATCTACGGATGGATTACCGCGACTCGGCATCGTCATCTTGCGCACAGTGTTTGGAGGGCTGCTGGATCTCGAGGTGGACGCGCCAGAGCTTCGGGGAGTTGTCATGTCCGAGACCGTGCTGGACATGGTCGTAGAGCTCGGCAGACGCTGGGGATTTGTCGGCGGGGCCTGCTTACCCTGGAACCTCTGAGACGGCTCCTCGTCGAAGGGCTTGAGCATAGGCGAGCTTCCGAGGTCGCCAGATACGGGCTCAAACACGCTGTCGATAACGAGCTCCGGCGTCTTAGGCGCGATCGGTATACGCGGCGAGTCCGAGAGGTCGAATATGCGCCGGTTGTTCCCTTGGTCCGCCAGCAGAGTGCTCAAAAGCCGCTTGTTATCAGGCGTCTCTGGGTCGAACGAAAAGTCATCCCTCAAAACCTCCACCATAAGAAGGTACGGCACTTTCTCTGCACTGTTCAGGACCGTCGACTCGGCGGGGTTCAGCCGGACGATTCGATGGTGTCTGCTCTTCGCCGGGGAGCCGTCAACGAGCGTCGGGGGACAGATGACCGGAACGTCCACCTCGGCCGGGAGATCTTGCGCGATCAGAGCCAGCTCCGCGCGAAGAGCGCTGAGGCGGGCGGGTTTCGGCACGATGACCAGACGGTTGGAAATGCCCTCGAGCGCGGTCAAGAATTGGGTCTCGCATCTGAAATAGTGTTGCCGCAGGAGTCGCGTCTTCTGCAGTGGCGTCAGCTCGGCGGCGCTGGCTCCGCTCTTGAAGTGATGAGAGTGTCTCCTGCTGAGCGAGTCTCCCGGGCGCGGGGGCAGTCCAGCAGACACGGGCGTCGCGGGCCTCGTAATGGCCAACCTTGGGGATCGCAATTCGGGCAACGGCAGCGAGGAGGAGCTGAGACGGGCGTCGGCGTTCTTCATGTCGAGGTGGGACGGCAGCCGCTTGGCCTCGACAGGCGTCCGCGAGCCGGACGAGCCCTGGCGCGACGGCGACGGAGACGGGTCTGTCGACCGGTGCGGCAGGTTGGAGATGACGAGATCCGGGGCACTCGTGATGCGCCCGCCATCTTTGGTGCGCTTAGACCTTGTGCTGCTCCCAGCCGTGACCGTCTGTGAGCGCGTCACCGTCACCTTGGGGTTGCTGTCTCGGGAGTCGGATATCAGGTCGTCGGACGGCTGAGGCTTCCTGGCCTGTGCCACGGCGAGGGGCCCCGCCCAATGCGGGACGAGAGGCACCGCGACGCTGGCCAGGACGAAGCTCGCGAGGACGGTTACGGGTAGGATGTTTTCTTTGATCTTTTCGTGCCGCGCGGCGTCGGGCAAGCCGAACACGATATGCTGCACCTTGTTGTACACCCTCCGACATGTTTGAAAGGCCTTGGACTGCGGGTTGGACGACAGGTCGTGCAGGTACGTCTGGAAGAGCCAAAAGGTCTGGAAGGGGGTGTCCAATTAGCTGGCGAAATGAGGCGCGCTGGCAGCGCAATGGAGAGGAGCGACAGCGGGACGGGAGGCGAGACGTACCAGGAGAGCGGCGGTTACGGACTCCTCGCATAGGTCCAGGAGGAACTCCTCCAGGGCCATGGACTCATTATCGACGCTGATTATAAGGTGGCATAGCTGCGGCAGGAAGAATTCGATATCCTCGTAGGGAAACTGTCGCAGCTTGTTGCAGAGGACGTAGTGGATGCCCACATGGTCGGCGTAACGACTGCGTCAAAAGGGGTCAGCGAAAAGGCGTCCGACGTCATGTGTCAGCAACGCAATTGGCAGCGCGCATGTCCGCGATTCTCGTCCAGGAGAGAGGAGAAGGATGACGATGAGGAGGAAGAGTAGGGAAAGGCTCACGAGAGATAGGAGACGGAGAGAAAGGGGTTCGAGTTGAAGACGTCGGACTCAAGGAATCGCTTGAGCAGGTCCCACGACATTGGTTACGCCACGAAGCGGAAAAGAAGGATGCAAGGTACAGCGAGGCTCTCGGTGCCTCATTTGATCATGGACATGAACGGGGTTCGCAAGAAGAGGGACGGTTTCGCATGGCTGGGATAGCTCAAGACTTGCGAAGATGTGGTCGTAGCGGGCAGGCCAAGCAGCAACAGCAGCACGCAATTGGAGAGACAACAAGAGGACAGGTAGGTAGGTGTAGGTACACGCGGTCGATTGCAGGTACGGAGGTAGTGTGGCCCGGTTGCTCGTCGGTGTAATAGTAGTCGTAGCTCCCTCGTCGGCCGTGGATGGGGGAGGAGGAGGTCGATTTGTCCACTAATGTGAGGGCGTGACTTGTGAAGGTGGGAGGAATGCCCCCATACGCTCCTCGCTCGACCCGCCGTTGCAATTGCAGTGCCTAAAATTTCTGGCCTCAAATTAAGGTACGCCGGTTACCTCAGCGAGCATGAACCTTGACAGGGCCGGCCACGGAAGCCCACGGTGCCTTTTGGGGGGCCAATACCTTAAAAAGGGGCCGCTAGATGGGAAAGGGGGGGGGGGGGGGGAGCTGCAAGTTGGAACATGACCAAGGCAGGTGAGAGTGCCGGGCCCGAGAAGACGACAGCGCGCTAGAACCAATGGGGCTGATACCGAACCCCTGCCTGCGGGGCAACCATCGTCTTATGTGCATATTGGACGTAGCTGCATAAGTAGAGTGAGCTCATCATCGATGAGCATCTGAGTGAGCGTGAGAGAGGGAGCCAGATCACACGTTGCGGCATATCACACGAGTGGGATGACGATAATTAGAGAATAGAATTTCTTCGATGAGGGCATATCTCGACTCCGATAGTCCTATCGCAATTTCTGACTTGATGTTGAACGTCGGAAGCGATCCTAAGAACGCCGTGCCTGGGCCGTGAGAGGTTAGTTTCAGGTATGTAGAGAACCTCGGTGTAAGCCATGGCCATGACCACGACCATCGCTCTTTCGACTGACTCCCCCTCTCACAAGCACCTGGAAGATCATAATAGCACGCAAGATTGGAGGTTCCACAGAAATCAAGTCGAACAAGAAAAAAAAGTAAAATCTGCATTCTAAAAAAAATAAAAAATTGGTTGGAATGCTCGTCCGACGACAGGTCCAACAGAAGACAAGCCGTCCATGGCATGCAAAGTCGAGGAAGCAGCGCTATTTCCTCCGTGCCGTGTACCCTATGCCCAAGTGACAGGTATTTTTCGTCGTGTCACCCAACGCCGATGTAGATGCTAGCCAGTCCAACGCCAGTCCTCATAAACCCTTTCATAGTTCTCATCAGTCAACGCCTTCTCTCACACCGAGTGCCATCTGCTTGCGGCAGGGGCTCCTCATGCGACCTTCTTCTTGCGGCCGCCCTTGCCCTTCTTCTTGGCCTCGACCTCAAAGTCTTCGTCGCTCTCGGTGTCGGCCTTGGAGCGGCCGCCCTTCTTCTCCTCGTCGCCCACCTTAGCGGCGATGTCGGCCAGGAAGTCATACTGGCCGTCGGTCTCAATGACCTGCTTCAGCATCTGGGCGGTGACGCGCTTCGAGTTCTTCTCGCGCGCGATTTCGGCACTCTTAGACACGACTGCAATCATGAACAGCTCGAGAGCCTTGCCGACAGCGATAGGTGTCTGCTGGGCAACCTTGCCGACTTCCTCATCGGCCTGCATGATGCGTTTTATCCTCGCGGTGGGGAACTTGGTCCTGACCGGGGACGGGTCGATGGGGGGCGGCGAGGGGGCCGGCTGCGTGTTCTTCCTTGGGGGCATGGTGGCGGAACCTGGCGTTTGTGGCAGGTGCTGAGAGTCCGGGTTGGGGTTGTAGGGGATGTCGTAGAGCTGCGGGGCGCTGCCGTACTGCTTTTTGCCTTCTACGACGTACTGATGGCCCTGGTGGCTCTGGGGAGTCGGGGGCTGATATTGCTGTGATTGTTGCTGATCCTGGTAGTGGACGGCTGGTTGGTGCCCGTACGCACTTGGCGGGGATTGCTGCTGCAGCAGTTGTAGTGATTGATGGTGGTGGTGGTGGTTGTTGTTGTTTTGGTGCTCGAGCTGGTGCTGGTGCTGGAGCTGCAGCTGCAGCTGGTGCTGCTCGTGTTGGTGCTGATGCGGTGGTGGTGGCGGCGGCTGGTACAGCGGCGACAGGTACTGCGTCTGCTGCTGATGGTGCTGTGACTGTTGGTGCTGGTGGGTTCCTATTTGCAGTGCAAGTGCAGGTGGTGGCTGATAAGAAGGAAATTCGGACTTGATTGCCGCCGACTGCGGGTAGTGGGGCTGCTCCTGTTTGATGTGTACAGGAGTAGAAGTCGATTGTCGAGGTTGGTAGGCGCGCGACGGAGGGGAGGAGTATTCATATACCAGCGGCACACGTCCTGGAGTTTGCAGCTTGTTCAAGCCCAGGTCAAGGTGCTGCTGGTTGTGCTGCAGATTGTGCTGTGGAGGCGTGGGCGGGGCGGGTGCAGCCGAATAAAAGGAAGAGAGGTCCGGCGACTTGGGTGCGTAGCTTGCGTCCTCCGCCATTTTTTTTCCCCTTTTTTTGCCTTTTGCCCTTTTTAGCTCCGACCAGGAGGAGTTCTGGAAAAATTAGAAGCCGCTATGCCCCCCTAACTGTACCTCTCTGGGTGGAGGAGGTGGACGGGACAGGGTCCTTGGCTGGTCGGGTTATTGGTGCAAGGCCAAGGAAGGTTCCAAGTCCCAGTTGGATTGATAGCGGGGACAGGATGATTAAGCGAGGAGGCGGCAGGGGATGATTTTTTTTTCTTTCTCCTCTCCGTTGAAGGTGAACCAAGAAGAATCATCCGCTTCGCTTCTCTCTCTCTCTCTCTCGCTGTCGACCCTTTTCCTGCTTCTTTGATTTGGTCGTTTCAACGCAAACAATATCCGATTGGATGTGCTACGGCGTCAGTTCGTAAAGAAACAAAGAGGGATAAACCTGGTTTGCTTGGTGTTTTCCAGGAGGCGGCGGGGAGTCTGATTTAAGCTCCCAAAGTTGTCAGGACTATCCGCTTCGATGCGTGTCAAGCAGACAGGCAGCAAATGTATAGAGCAGTGACAATTCGTGCCGGCGGTACGCTACGTCTGACGGGATGGGCGAGATGGGATGGAACCCGCCGGATCCGCGGAGCTAATGCAACACCGTCTTGGTTGTGGCAGTGAAGTAGGCAGCGAAGGAGATGAGATGCCGTGAGCTCGGCGCTCGCACGCGGGACACACCACGGCAGGCGGGAGCGAAAACGCCTCTGCGAGCGGGAGCGCGCGTGTGAATTGTGTGTTTGCGTGCAAGGCAGCCGGGGCCAAGGTGACGGGCAGGGCTGTAATACACGAACAGCAAATCACTACAAGATGGGAAAGACAAGCCTGGCACGTCCTCAAACGCCCTCAGGCTCACATTCTCCAACACGCACGCAGACAACAGCAAGTTGCAGCAGCAGCGGCGGCGGCGGCGGCGGCAGCAGCAAGAAGCAAACCACACTACTGGTGACGAGCGAGCAGTCCGGTTTGCCAGGCCCTGCACCTCCTTCCAACCTGTGAGGTGAAGTACACGGTGGGGAATGCTTCTGCTGACTCCAGAGTCCGAGACGGCGTGAGACCCGAGGGAAATGGGAAAAGGTCCAACGAGTCCACCGCGCGTGCCGTTTTCTCGGTCTCAAGAAGCTTCGAGGTAGGCAGACTATGAGGCAGTCAGAACCCGTCAGGACAGGACCTCGAGCCAATGTCGGGTCCAAGTACGACAACGTGCTGGTGGGTTGGGCAGGCAAGGCTGAGGAACAAAGGTACCTCCCGGAGGGCGCAGCGCCGGCAAGCGAGGTGTGGCGTTGAAGGCGAAGGCGTGGTCGTGGAAGTGATTGGAACTGAGTTGCGCGAGGTGTGCGCGACGAACACAGCAACACACCAAAGAGCTTCTCGAGATGGGAGAAGATGAAGAAAGCTATCGAACGTGTTGTGTGTTTGGATCGCGTGTGCTGAGTCAGGCACGATTTCGTGATGCGGTACCCCGACACGCGATAAGGTTTCGGTGTGTGCGCGGGACCAAGATGCGACCGTACCTTAGGTACCCTGGTAGTGTAGGCCACCTAGGTGCGGAGGCCAGTTGGGTTGGTTCGACCTTCGAGGGGTTGAGGGCGGTGAGGCGTGCGGGTCACTCAGCGGTATTCTCGGGAGTGGCCCAGTGAATCGCAAGCTGAAGTGGGAAAAAGAGGCGAGAAAAGGGCGTGGGAAGCAGGGGTGAATTTGATATTGTTGTGAGATTGATGAATGTGAGTGGTGCTGTCGGGTGACTATGACGGCGATGGTCACGGTTCTGGTTGGACGGGGACGGTGACGGACTGCAGGAAGGTGCAAAGATGGAAGATGGACCCGACGGCAGAGGTGGTGACAGGTGCAGCCAGCGGGTGGGTTGCGTTGGATGGGCCTTGGGATGTCCGTTGGTGGGCGGTGCGGGCTCTTCCTCCCAAGGCCCCGATGGATTCGCAGTGGGAATGCCCACCGTTTATATGCGCGTCGCGGGTCAGAGCTCCCCTTTGCTTCCCCCCGAAAACACGCCCAGGTAGGGGTCATGCTGCTGCCCTGATTGGCCCGGCATGCTCGACATCTCTGCCATCCCACCCAACACAGCCGCCTCTTGTGCCTTGAGGACGCCGGTACCTCTGTCACTAGGTACTGCTCTGTCACCTTAGCGTGGCTAGGTACCGACCATGGTTAAGTGCCTTCACTAGCTCCTTCAGAAGACGCTACAGCTAGGTACCATGCATGCCTAAGGTACCCGTCTATCTGGGGGCCTAAGTAGTGGCCTAAGGCCGAGGTAGGTAGGTACCGACGTTTAGCTTCCAAGTGTCAGTCACCACCACACCTCCTGGTTCCTTCCCATTCTCGCGCTCCTCGAACGAACGCTACACCTTATCTCGACTCCTCGCGCCGACCACCCGTCACAGCTCGTCCGTTTTCCCACGGCGCAGAGCTCCATTATGGCCACCGCGTTCTGCTTCGCCCTCCTCGTGGCCGCATCTACGGCCTTGGACGCTGGCGGCTCGCCCGCCTTCATCTCATCTTACCTGGCCTGAGCTGGCCCCCAGCCGGCTGCGTGTCGCGCAACCTGCCTGCTGGCGGCGCGAAGTAACCCCAAGCACATGGAAGCAGGCTGAAGAGGCGGCGGCCGGCTTGGGAAAAATGCTTCAGCCCGTCTGTCTCCTCCCACCGTCTTCTCCCGGCTTCCTGTCCTTTTTCTCTCGAAACCAGCTTTGCATCCAGTCACTACGAAGCTGTCCTGTTCAACGGTCGATGACAGTCCTGCGTCTGTTGAAGTCCCAACACGACGACGTCTACTTTGCTCTCGATGAGACACGCATCGTCAAACCCCGCGCCGTCTGTTTTCAATGCTGCCTAGAGCCGGCACCCTCCCTGCACCTCAGGCGCCGACGACCCTCCCCGGCGCTCACCGTCATCAAGGTTCCCCCATCGTTCCAAACACCATCTGCCCGTCGCGAGAACGCCTCTGCCGTTGCCGTCAATGTCGCCTGGCCATCTGCACCATCCATACCACGGCCATGACCTCACTCGAGACCCACTACAGCTCCCAGGTACCCAAGCAGCCAAGGTAGGGAGGGAGGTACCGACGTACCGTACAGCAGTACCGTCCGAGCTTTGCGACGGCCCTCAGGTCCCGTCGCGTGTCTCGCCGGCTGGCCGGGGGCCTAGCCCCGAGCTGGGTCTGCAAAGAACTCGCCCGCATCTCTCAGCGCGTCAGCAAAATGTTTGCCAGACCATCAACATCCCTCGACGGGACTTCCGCCACTTCCGATGCAATCTCCCTGGGTTGTTCAACGGCCCGGCATGCAGGAACACGCTCCAATCATGCAGGTAATCAAACCACAAAATTTCTATTGTTTGCGCACCCGCGCCCGCCCCCCTTCTATTGGTTATCCTTCATGATGATAAAAGAAGAGAAATGGCTGGAGACCACCTTCGAAGACACAACCGCAGAAGCCGAGTCTATCCGGCTATGGTTTCGAGGTTGGCGTTCTCCGGTCTGTGACAGTTTTTTACTTGATCTAATCTGACCCTCACCAACACCCCCGCCATCTTAACAGATTGTTTACTAGACGTGTTGGCGTATGGCTGACGTTAGTGTCCGCAGACCCTTCAGTCTCTTCTCGGCGCTCCTTGATAAGAAGAGCGATACCACAGGCCAAGCGTGAATACCGCCCTCTTCGACGCGGCTGTCTACCTCCGTGCCCTTGACCAAGACGTTGATGAGGTCCTTGATGTCCGTCGCAAACACTTCCTCGGATCCGTACGTGATGAAGAAGCCGCGCATCGGGCTAGCATCCTTCCACACCCGATGATCGACGCACAGCCCAGGCGAGGCCGTTTGCTGGTATGCGTGCCCGCCTTCTCCGGCGTACTGTAACGCGTACTTCCACAGCGTATCGCGGTCAAGGTAATCGCTCGCCGTATTCTCTTGCTTCGTGGATACCAATCTGGTCCACGGTGATATTAACACGCAGAGCATGGGCAGGGGCGACTCTGACGCCTTGCGGAAGGAGCTGTGGCTCTCGCTTTCAGACGCCGCTGCGTCGTCCACCGTTTCCTTGAATGCCCTGTCCTCGTTCATGTGGCCCAGCTCCAACAGCAAGGTTAGCATAAGATTCGCGCCGGCCGAGTCCCCCGCGACAACTACTTTGTGCGGGCCTCCAGCCACGGACAGCACATGCTTATAAGCCCTCAGCGTCTCGTAAACCTGAGTAGGGTACGTCTCGTCGGGCACAAGCGTGTACTCGAGGGCGAATATGGCCGGGTTCTCGTAGCCTGACTGGAGCAGTACGGCATGCCACGACAGGAGAAACTCGAGATAGAAGTGGACCGAGCCCATGGCGAACCCGCCGCCGTGGGCGTAGTATAAGACGACGTCGGGGGGTTTCGAAGCGTCTTTGCGGATCCAAACGCCCTTGAATCCATGGCGGCCCTACGTTCGTCCAGATTGAGCCGCCAGACGCTACGCGTGTACGAGGTCATTGCACTTACAGGTTCTTCGTAGCTCTCCCACTTTGCAGGTGACCTAAGGTAGCCGTGTCGTAGCATGCGGAACCTCAGGAACGGCAGCGAGATGTACTTGGAGAAGAAGACGCGGCCAATTTTGGTTGGCAGGTTCGCGAAGGCGTAACGCACGCATCGTATTACGAGGTCTTCGAACAGGGACGCCCGCTGCACGAAGGGGCTCTGATGTTGGTGGCTCAATAGGCAGCGCTCGAAGAAGAGACCCAGGGGCAGGAACAGGGTCAGGAACGGCAGCGCCTGGATGACGACGGTCACCGTCGTGAAGATGCTGACGTTGATGAGCAGCTGCGGCACCAGAAAGATGCAGAAGACGGCGCAGTCGAGCAGAGACACCGGGC
Source organism: Colletotrichum musicola (assembly GCA_014235935.1). Classification (NCBI taxonomy): domain Eukaryota; kingdom Fungi; phylum Ascomycota; class Sordariomycetes; order Glomerellales; family Glomerellaceae; genus Colletotrichum; species Colletotrichum musicola. The sequence continues at coordinate 24,403 of WIGM01000430.1, read as the reverse complement.
CGAGAATCATGGCTGCGGCGGGCTAGTCTGTTAGCTTTGTGTGCCGTTGCTAATAGATGCAACTGAGGGTCCCATGGATGTTGCAATGCGAACGTTGAGTCAATTGAAGGTGAATCAATTGTTGGAGACGTCCGGGATAGAAGATGAACGAGTCTCGTGTGGGGATGATGATGATGGTGAGAAGTGTAGTCGAACCATATCCCATTCCCTAGCTCCTCCCTTTGCCGCCGCCCGCTCGTCGTTGCCGTGCTAAGATAAGGGAGTATTATGGTAAAGGTAATAGGTAGGTACGGTAGGTTGATAGGTGGTAGGTCGGTAGGTAGGTAGGCAGATAGATGTATAGGAAGATCGATAAACTTAAGGTTTGTGACGTCTTCGAGGTCCCGGAAGCCCGTGCCTGCGTCGGTTAGGCATGGGCCTAACTAGGTTCACATGGTGAGAATGAGATCCAGTGGTTCCCAGTGTGTAAGCCACGCTGCCACGCCTTGGAAGAGTGGACACCTACCCGAAGAATGCAGCCCAAGGTGGTAAATACCTAGGGGGCTTTTTATTCCACACCCCAAACTTGAGTATTTCACATCCCCTCGATCCAGTACAGCCTACTACTATTACTGTTGTCCGGTACTATTACTGTCGTCCATCATCGTTATTATCGTCTGTTATTGTTATTATCGTCCGTCATTACTGCCCGTCATTATCGCAGCGTGGTTGCTTGTGGGAGGGGGGATATTCAGCTTGGGGGGTGTGAAATAATAGCTCCCTAAAATAGGTGGTTTGTTGGGAGCTCAATGCCTGTCTGCGTGCTCCAGCGACGCCGCTCACATGCAAAATGGGAGCTTACCTCTCTGCCCTCTTACCTCATAATCTGAGCTACCTAGATGCCCATCGTTGAACGAGCAACAGCTCCCCCGCTTGTACACTACCTTCCTCCCTTGCTAACTAATACCAACGAATGGTGATAGCAATGCTGAAGAAGACCATGCTGAGTCAATCCGATGTACCTGGGCAGGTAACCACAATACCAAAGCCACGGGCGGCCCAGCGAGACACGGAGACACGCGCCGGTCGTTCCCTTGGCTTGAAAATGTCACGCGAAAAAAGACGAGGAAATGGCTCGTGATTGTGGGAACTTTGGTTACACAATACCTTTTTTCCCTCTTTCACCAAGGTCGGGGGGAAAAAGCCATCGTCCCCTATTACAGTATATCCCCCTTTTGGAAATGGCTATTCTGTACAGTAACTTGACGAATGAACCCAATGAAGCCCTCCATCCTTCCCCCCGCCGTATGCCCGCTAACCCCTGAAAGCTGCAAACGCCAAAAATGACGGGAATTGGTCGTGAAAAAAAAAAACCGATAGACTCTACGCCGGTTGGTGAGGGAAAGAAAAAACACACAAAGACCGAGACGGAGGCAGTAGTAAGGTAAAGAGGAGAAAAAAAGGGGAAGAGGTAAGATGAGTACCACGAACTTTTTCCCTCCCTTCTTCTGTTTCCGCCCACCGTCTCCCCCCTTCCTTGCTTGGCTTGCAAACGAAACACCAAAGACGCCCCTCCCGTCTCCCATAGCTCGCACATCCTGCACACCCATCGGCGCAACAGCCAGACCCCCTCTCCCCCCTGTTTGATAGTGACAAAAACTGGTGCTCCTGAGTCCTGACAGGCAGGCGCTACCAGTCACGCACCTTCCAGTTGTCTCCTGAGTCCTGGCAGGCAGGTGCTACCGCTTACGCACCTTCCAGTTGTCCTTGATGCTCTTGGCAGCCTCAGCCAGGTCTTTCTCCGTGACGCGATCATCGATGCTTTCCAGCACACTCTTGATGGTAGAAATATGATTCGCCTCGGCCTTGTCGTCGCGGAACCGGATGATCCGCCACCGCCCATTGTCGTCTTTGTGGCACTCGACGATGCGGTCGTTGAGCGGATCCCCGAGGCCCTTGAGAATCTCCCACTCGTCCTCGGTGATGTGCACCTGGTTGAAGTACTGATACCGTCCGTCGCCCATGAAACTCAACAGCTCTGAATGCGGGACCGATTCGTAGTCCACGTACGGCTCCGTGAAGTCGTCAAAGTTCTCGTCCGGATGCACCGTGGGGAATGTCAGCCGCAGCCGGCAGTCGACCGTGTTCTCTTCGGGGGGCTTCCACTTGAGGATGTGCGGGTCGGTGCCGTGCTTGTAGTCGGACGAGACGCAGGTGAAGATCAGCCCATCGTTGCCGTGCCGCAGCTTGGGCAGGATCTCGCGGAACATCATCTCGATGCCGTAGCTGAGCTGCATGGCCTTCATCTCCACCAGGAACGGCTGGTAGTCCTTCTCCTCCGGGTACTGCTTGAACAGGTCGCGGTACGGCTTGTAGATGTTCTCGTTGAAGTATGCCAGCCGCTTGTCCAGCGTGCGCGACATGAGGTCCTGGCCGTCGAGGACGAGGCAGTCGAACACCAGGAACCGGGGCGCCTTGCGCCCGTCGCCGACGTCGTCCATGACCAGCTCGCCGTCGATGAGCGTGCGCGTGTGGAACTTCGTCAGGTCATCCTTGCGCGGGAAGTGAAAGCTGCTGTTCTTGATGAACCAATAGTCGTTCTTGCGATCGATGAGATAGTGGATCTCGCGGCCCTCGTCCTCGGTCAGGTACAGAAGGTATCGGATGCCGTCCGACTTTTCACAAACGTAGTAACTATATTCGCACCGTCAGAAACTCGTCCCTGTCTTTGCCGTCGTTGCACCGGAACAGGCGCCACTCACTCTTTGTTTCGCAGTTCGTCGAGGTGTTTGCGCCCGAAGCTTACGGGCTGCGCGCCCGGAAAGCCCGTCTGATTGCGGTGCAGAAGGTTGGCAACCTCCCGTCGCAGATCAAGGAGCAACTGGCCCGTTGCCTTGATGCCCGGTTCTGCGATCGAGGCAATTGGGCCCTCCGGACCCTGTGCGCCGTCCATCTTGTGTGTGTTGCGCAAGGAGAGAGTACAGGTTGGTCAGGCCGGCCTAGCCTCGCGACGAAAAGTCTCGGAGCTTTATCGCTCGCTTATCGATAACCGATAAGCTAGCAGCATTGTCATCGTCCGTCATCGTCCTCCATCGTCCGTTATCTCTATATATTGAAGTTTATTACCGTGTAGTACGAGATAGGTACTATCACAGTATATATCATCCAGAGTACCAAGTACCGCGTCGTAAATCTTCGCCAAGTGGCCAAAAAAAAATAAGTGAACCAAGTCGTCACCGGTACTTGTCGGAGGTGGTCAGCTTGGGGTGTGTTGAATAATAGTCCCCAAGCGGAACTCAGGCCAGCGAAGACATCAGGGTCCCGGTCCTGACTAGGTATTTCCAGGTCCTCCCTCACACGCGCCACGCGCGCCGAGAGCATGTCTCTGAACTAGTATTCCATTATTTCTTGGCTATCCTTATTCTGGATTTCACGAACGGCAGGCCCTCGCAAACGCCATCTGACCATCGCCGTTTCTCGTCAATTGACGACCAACCCTCAACCGAAGCCTGCTAACTCCACGCCTCGTCATATTATGCGAATAGCTTGGGGCCTTAAGCCAGAGCTGTTCGGTGATAACCACCTGCCAAGTCCACGACCATCATATCTCAGTACTAGCCTAGCTCTCGTCAATCTTGCTGACCTCGGCCTTGGCGTCCTCCCAGGTCTCCTTGTTCTTCTTTGCCCACTCAATTTGGCTCTTTGCGTACGCCAGCTGTCCGGCCTGTTAGCATCACTTATGTTTCGCGGTCCTAGAAACTCACCATGTAGCGGCGCAGATCTTCTTCCTTCTCGCCCTGGAACCTCTTCAAGTCCTTCAGGATGCTCGCACTCGCTTCCTTCACGTCGTGCTCGGAAACGACCTTCGCCTGCTCCAGCTGCTCGATGCTCTCCCTGGTTTTTCCAATCATATCGCGACGATGTCTCTCGGGGTCAACGTCCGCTACTCCCTGGATAGCGTGGCGAATGGGCCCGAAGATCTTGTTCGTGATCGAGTTGCTGCTCGCGGCCTTCTTATGGCCCGGGGTAGAGTTGCTTCTCTGTGGAACCCCTTGACTCGCGGATGGCGCGGGCTCGCCGTGAGTAGGGGGGAAATCAGAGTCGATCGAGGCTGTATCCTCGGCGCTGCCTTCACGCTGATGGTGCGAAGTTCCCGTCTCCCTAAGGCTGGTTGAGCGCTTGGGTGGAGGGGTTATTTGTTGACTGCTGTTCAGGTACTGCTCGATGCGTCTAGCTTCCTGCTCACTCCGCTCCAGCTGGTCAAGTAGCGCGATCTTCTTGTTGAGCTCATCGCTCGTCTGTTCCTGCTGAACCCGCTTCAGCACCCTGTACTTGAGGACGCTGCGCACAACGCCAGCAAACTGCGCGTTCTCCCGCATGGGCTCCGCAAAGCTTGCGCCGAGGGAACCGGCCAATTCTTCCGTCGCAATGTAAGACGAGTCTGCGGCTTGGCCAACTCTCTCTAGTGCTGGGCCTAGCGACGGTGCCTGCTCCGACAACGCAAATGCGTTGAACTTGGAGCCCAGCTCGCAGAGGTCCGCAGCGAGGGCCGAGAGGTGGCTCAGAGTCCGGCGATTGACTTTTTCCATAGATCCAGAGAGGAGCTGCTCAAGCTCCTTGATCGAGGCTTCGTACGTGATGAAGTAGGGGTCGAGTTCTTGCTCGCTGAGGGTGTGGCTGTCCGGGGGGAAACGGCCGAAGACGTGGGAGCCCGTGCCGGCGGTCGCGTTGGGGTCGACACCCGGACCGCCGGTCGTCTTCAGCTTTGCTGAGCTCGCGGGCACTGGGAGGAAGGCATGAGCCGGGGTAGGGTTCGCGGGGTCCAAAGGCGGCGCCTTCAGGACAGACTTGGGAACGGAGGCCACCGGATGGGAATGCAGGACCTCACTCTGCGGATACAATTAGCAAGACCTTCGCAATCTCGTCACAATAGAACCTACCCAACTAGCATTGGGGTCCAAGAATCTCCACCAGACGCCATCAGTCCGGACTTCCTCCATGCGCCGGCATCGATTAAGGAAGACAGCAAGCATGCGCTTTCGCAGATCGATTATCTGCTGGTCTTGCTTCGCATTGGTCGGATTCGCGGCGTAGTCGGCCATTGTGTGCTTCTCGGGAATGGGGGGTACGATGAGGGTAGGGTGTAAGCGCGTGAGCGCTTCTCTCAGGGAAGCAAACTCTGAGTATCGTCGGCGGACCTCGAGATTCTAGAACATGGTCAGTTATAGTGCACTCGCCTGTTGGTGGCACACACTTACTCCGGTGCGAATGGTGTAGACAATGTATCTGCCACCGCTCTCTGCGCTCTTTCCAGCATCGGTAATGAGGATAGGCATAGAAGGATTCTCATAGAGGATCTGCTCGACGCGGCTCTCATACCCGCCGGGCTTTGGTCGAGGCACGAGATCGCCTCTGTCTCTAGCAATCGGCTCATTGTCACTGCTCTCGATCTCGCTGTCGTCGTCTCCCTGGGCGCGGTTCTGCGGGGCCTCGTCGCTGGTGGTTGACGGGGTCTGGGGAATGTCGAATCGCTGGTCTAGAGTCTCCCAGTCGTCATCAGCACTGTCTGAGGAGTCACCCAAATCTATGGATTCCATCATGATGTGTAAATTTTTGCTTGTGGTCGCCTCAAGTAGAGTGTGGAGGGAAGGGATCGCAACATACACTCACGAGTGGTGGGAGAGGTCGGGTTGGCCGAGGAAGAGGTCAGGCTATCCCGCCTGTCGAAGCTGGTCCCATAGGGATTGTTGTCCTCGTCGTTCCACATGATGTAGGTCTTGGGCTGAAGAGAGCAGCAGACAAAGGTGGCAGTTGTTGTTCAATCGCGCAAAAGGCTTTGCAGTCTCAGTTAGGCGGTGCGCACCAGCGGGATGCGCAGCTCAGCCGGGATTGGCGGGGGAGGGGTGAGCAGGCAGGTGCCGGCATGCGACAGTCGATGGTCGACAGTTAACGACTAGCAGTTGGTAATTGTAGTGTCCAGCAGAAGGATGAAGCAGAAGTAGAAAATAATCCTAGGCGGCACCAGGTGGTGATCGGGTCGAGATGCGGACTGGATGGCTTGGTCGGGCGTGGGGAGAGGTGATCAGGATTGAGAGGTTGGACTAGGCAAGGTAAGCTCCAGGCCTATGGAAGGGTGCAGCAAGTGCCTTTGCAGCCGGAGACACACAGGCAATGACGAAGCCACCTCCGGGGGTCTGCGCATTCGGACAAGCTCAGGTACTCCGGTACCTCACCACCTCAGTGCACGGGCCAAGGTGACACAACTGCTGCTCTGTAGGTACTTACCCCTGCTTTAGCACCCGCCCAATGCACATCGGCACATTTGTGAATTATAAAGGCCTACATTAAGATGTTGAGAACCTTTGTTTGCATTTGTCAAGGTAGAAGAAGATTTTGTCGTTTGTTTGCAGCCAACTATTATCGACAACAATGTTCCTCTTCAGCCACTTTCTACCCATGTGCCACACAAGATTCTGTTTCTTTTCTTATTCTTCTAAAAAATTACAACAAAAACAGGTAACCTCTTGAATCCACATCTTCTAAAGCTAGCTAGCTATTGCAGCAGTGCCAACTTGTCAGAACATGAGGAAACTATCGAAGATGTATATCAACCGTCAGCTGGCTGTATCCGCTAGGTATCCAGCATGATGAGGTCAATGAAGCTCATGCTCCCTTCTCGCTTCCCCCAGTTTACATCTTTCTCGATCGTTTGGGCCGCAACTGGTCTGGCGCATACTGACCGCCGCCTTGGTGTATCGGTCGCGGGGGAGATGGGGGTGGTGTCTCAATGTCGTATTCCTCATCGACTTCTGACTCGACAGGGTAATGGGCACTGGGTATCTCGTCAGTGTCTTTCTGTCTGTCGCGAAGTCATCCGTACCTATAATGCTGCCCTTTTCTGGGACTCTCTCTCGGGTATCCCGGCTTGGCCGAGTCACCTTGAGTCGCGGGGCTCCCATTCAACAAGTCCACGGCGCGGAGTGTAACCTCCATGGGATCCAGCTTGTACTTCTCGGGCAGCTTCGCCGCCTCGGTGTACGACATGTGGTATTCTACCTTTCGATACTGGCTTTGCCTCCTAAGCATCTTAGTACAGAGCACCTGTGGGGTTGACTATTCTACTTGCTCTGGGGTGCTGCCTTCCACATCCAGTGAAGATGGGGCCACATTATTGGCATCAAAGTCCCTGGCTAAAGATCAGTACACTGATCTCGTTCTGGAACGAAACACAGACTTGACAATGGCTGGGGTTCCAGTTTCCGCTTTAGGACTATTCGGTCTGATCGCATCGACGGGCCTGATGGTTTTCTTCAGGGCACTAACATTGGTCAGCTTCGATATTAATGCGTCCATATCGCTGCTTACGCACCTGCGGCCGGGCTTGACGTTGCGAGGGCTGTGGTGAATCCCCTCTCTCGGCTGGACTGCGCTTTGGGATGTACGTGTCGGGGTCTCCTGTTCAAAACGAGTTCGTGCTTCTTGCCCCTTATCTCGGAATTTTGCTTCACCAGCGTCTCTCTGCGGCGTTACGGGCCCTTCTTTCACAGTATCGTCGTTAAGAGTCTCTGCTGCCTCTGCCCTTCTCTGGTCCGATAATCCCCTGAGGCAGTTGCTCGGTGGGATGAAGTCGTCGCTATGAACAGTTGCCATCGCAGGCGATGCTGGGCCCTGCTTTTCGGGCGATCTCTGAGACGTTTTCTCCATCCGTGGCTCCAGCGATGGCGGGGTGCTGAGGGAAGTTGCAGAAACTCTTGATCGGTGACTCTCTCTCGGTGATTGAGCACGAATGGATGCAGAGTCCGAGCTCGCTATTGTTGACGCTCTCCCGACTGGTGGAACAAAGACACCAAACAATCTGCGAGCGAGCGAAGGGCGTTTGACAAGTTGTGGATGGCGCTGGTTTCCACGATGGTGCGTCAAGTATGGATTCTGAGTCTGGCCTTGAGGAGGCGGCTGCGGCTTCGGCTGCGGCTGCGGCTGTTGGGGCGGCGGTCTCTGGCCAGTGGGCGGAAACACGGAAGCTGGAGGATTCCCCTGATGTTGAAGTACTGGCTGAATCGGCATGCCATGTTGGTAAGATGGTTGATAAGCCACGGGGTAGATGGGGATGGGTTGGTGTGGAGGGAACGGCATCGGCATCGGCATCGGCACAGGAACTGGAACAGGCGGCGGTGGTGGAGGTGGAACGTGAACGAATGTAGGCGGTGTTATGATGAGATGTGGCGCCTGAGCCCTGACTGAAAGTCCATTGTGTCTGAATGGTGTTGAGGGTCGAGTGTAGCCCGACTTCGATCCGTTGGTCTTGGGTTTGATTTTGCGTTGACGGGGTCTCCGGACCAGAACAAAGTTCTCATCAACCCACTCTTTCTTCTTCTTCTTGGATCGAAGGAAGAACCAAATCGCGAATGCCAGAGCAAAGAAGACCACAGTCACACACACAAGGATTCCAGCCTGTTGACCTGATGTGAGGCAAGTCCACCCAAAGCAGTGGAAGTTGGTGTCAGGGGAGACAGGGGGGATTGAGTTGCTTGGTTCTTCAGCTTGTCGAGGCGTTAGAATATCAGGGTCCTTGAACCTCCATGAAGGTATTCCAGACCCAATTGCGGTCGGCGGAATGGGTGGCATGGTGAGTTGAGTTACAGCATTGGCGTTGTGGCGATGAGTTGGATGGGCGATTCTGAAGGCGACCAGGTTGTAAAGCAGGGTCAGGGAGGAAATGAGTACCAAGAGTAAGAAGATGAATTCCATGAAGAATTTTAAGGTGAATTAGTCTGCTGTGTCAAGGAGTCCTGGTGGTTGGATAGGTCATCACTCAGGCAAGGAAGGTGCGGGTGCTAATACTGATGGCCACCTCTGCTGTTCCTTCTGAAGGGCATCAGTACACACAAACACACAGAAAACAATCCAGCAAATGAAATCTAGCTGAGAATCTTCTGCATTGAAACAAGCAGTTACTTTTAACATCTCATCATCGCAAAAAAAAAAAATCTAAACCTCACTGGAAGTCGCATTTTATACAGGAAGGAGCATGTTGTGTTGAGGTGCAATGGGTGTAAGTGATTGATGTATTGTCCCTGGTACCTGTCTCCGCCGGATCTCCACAGGCAATTCCGAGTACTGAGTACTAGAGACTAGCAGACCAATCATTCCATACTGTCGGTGACCAGCTCGGTGAACATGCAGGGGACCTCTTAGTGCCTTCTGCGGACCCACTTGTACAAGGCCAACGCGACTGACATTCTCAGCCTCATCCTAGCTCTCCCGATTTTCTAAATTGCTTCCCTCTATCGTCCTATCCATCACCATTTCCATTTGAGGCATGTCATAGCCTCTCATCCGCCAATATGTCAGCCCTTAGGAATGGTGCGATGAATGGCGCCAACGGCGCGACGGACGCGCCGGTCAGCAAGCGGTTCTCCGACATCCCCGCCGCCATCGACGTCCCGGTTCAGGGCGAAGCCGAAGACGAAGCCGTCGAAATCGATCTACTTGAGCTATTCGATGACCCTACCGAGCTTTGCACCCTCTTCGAAAATGAGCGCGCCGCTCGCACATACTGGATGACCGTTTCGCTAGCCTACGCCAAGCAGAAGAAGATCGACCATGCCATCGAAATGCTGGTTCGCGGCGGAAACGCGATGCGCGACAACAACCCCCGAGAGAAACTGAGCATGATTGGATGCCTCTGCTGGATGTATCTTTGGAAGAGTCGCGAAGCACCGCGTTTGCCGCCGGATGGCGAATTGGCCTCGGAGGCTAAGACGAAGGAGTACTACCTGCAGTTAGCCACCTCGACACTCAACGATGCGTCGCGCATCAACCCGGCGTTCCCACCCTTGTTCCTCGCCCGGGGAGTTCTTCAACTGCTCCGAGCATCCTTGCAGACACCAAAAGCCGCTGGCCCTGGCCAGGTGGACTCAGAAAAGGCCGACCTCCTGCGATCCGCGCTCAAGTCCTTCGAAGACGCGATTCGAGTATCGCAGGGCAAAAACATGCTGGCGGTCATGGGCAAGGCGAGGACGTTCTTCTCCCTTGGGAAGTATCCGGAGTCTCTGGCGTGCTACCAAGAAGTTCTGCAGAAGATGCCCGATTTCGTGGACCCCGACCCGAGAATCGGCATCGGCTGCTGTTTCTGGCAGCTGGGCTTCAAGGACGATGCGAAACTGGCCTGGGAACGATGCCTCGAGATCAACCCAGACCACAAGGTCGGAAACATCCTCCTCGGCTTATACTATCTCGACGCGAGCGGCCAAATTCCCACAAATAGCCCCGAATTCCTCCGTCTCTACAAGAAAGCCATGACCGAGTACACGCAGAAATCATTCAAGCTGGACAAGAACATGCCTCTCACTTGCTCAACATTTGCCAGCTACTTTTTGTCTCGCAAACAGCTTGGCACGGTCGACTCCCTTGCCCACAAAGCAATTCAATACACGGATGTCAACGCGATTGCAAGCGACGGCTGGTATCTACTGGCACGAAAAGAGCATTACACAGGTGATCCAGACCGTGCAAGCGACTTCTACCGCAGAGCCGACGACGCGCGAGGCGGGTCCGAGCGCGGCTACCTGCCAGCCAAATTTGGTGCTGCCCAGCTGGCCGTACTCAGGGGAGACCTCGGCGAGGCGAAGCTGCGGCTGGAGAAGATTATCCAGCAGTCGAAGAATCACGAAGCTATGATCTTGCTCGGAACTCTCTACGCCGAGGAGGTGTTTGCCAACCAGGATTCGGAAGGCAAGGAGGACAAATCCGCCGAGATGAAGAAGGCGATTGCTCTTCTGGAAGGAGTTCGCAGTGCTTGGAAGGATTCTAAGAAGAGCATGTCTCCCGACGCTGCTGTACTCCTCAATCTTGCTCGGCTTTACGAGACCGACTTTCCAGAGAAGGCGCAGCAGTGTCTGCTGCAGGTTGAGCAGCTGGAGCTTGACCAGGTCCCCGATGAGGAGCGGCCGACAAACGTCGCCGACGAGGCCGAGAAGCGCGCAGCTCTGCGAAAGTTCCTGCCGCCCCAGCTTCTGAACAACATTGGTTGCTTCTACTCTCAGGCGGAGAAGCACGAGCAAGCCAGCGAAATGTTCGAGGCCGCACTGGGTGCCTGCATCAAGATTGGCGAGAAGGATTCAGAGATCGATACTGACGCGCTGGTTACGACCATCAGCTTCAACCTCGGCCGAAGCTACGAGTCTCGTGGCCTTCTCGACGAAGCCGTTGAGGTCTACGAAGGGCTGCTGAAGCGCCACGATGACTACACCGACGCCCGGACCAGACTGGCGTATATCAAGCTCAGAAAAAGCCCGAACAAGGAGGGTCCGGACGCCGTTGCAAAGCTTTACCAGGAGAATCCGCAAGATCTGGAGGTCCGAGCTCTGTATGGTTGGTACATGGGCAAGGTGCACTCGCGAAAGCGGCCGCAAAACATCAACGAGGATCACGAATTCCGTCACTACAAGCACACCCTGCAGAACTACGACAAGCATGACCGCTATGCTCTCGTCGGCATGGGCAACCTGTACCTGATCCAGGCTCGCGAGATGCGCCGCGAAACGGACAGCGACAGAGCTAAGCGCAGTGCCACATACAGCAAGGCGGTCGAGTTCTTCGAAAAGGCGCTCTCGCTCGACCCCAAGAATGCGTACGCTGCACAGGGCATTGCCATCGCGTTGGTAGAGGACAAGAAGGACTACAAGACTGCTCTTGGCATTTTCGTCAAGATCAGGGATACGATCAAGGATGCCCACGTCTTCGTCAACCTCGGTCACATGTACGCCGAGCTTAGGCAATGGACCAAGGCCATTGAGAACTACGAGACTGCGCTGTCCAAGGAGGGCAAGGGGAACGACTCGGTCATCCTCGCCTGCTTGGGCCGCACGTGGCTCAACAAGGGCCGTTCCGAGCGAGACCTGGAAGCCTACCGGAAGTCACTCGAGTATGCTAAAAAGGTGAGTCTGCATCATATCGACACAGTGAGAATCTCAAACTGACAAACCGTAGGCTCTCGAAGCTGCACCCGAACAGGTGCACTTCAAGTTCAACGTTGCCTTCGTGCAAATTCAGATGGCCACCACGGTATACGCGCTCAACGAGAACCAGCGCACGCTGTTACAGCTCCAAGACGCTGCTTCGGGACTGGAATCGGCGATCTCGGCGCTAGACGAAATCGCTGGCCACCCGCAAACCCCCTACCCCAAGCACGACGTCGAGCAGCGCGCCAACATGGCCCGCAACACGCAGCGCAAGCAACTGGAGAGAGCCATCGCCAGCCAAAAGGAGTATGAGGAGAAGAACAAGGAGAAGCTCCAGGCAGCCTTGGAACAACGCCAAGCCGAACTTCGGAAACGTGAAGAAGAACGCCAAAAGGCCCTAGAGAAGGAGCGCGAGAGGCAAGAGAAGATCCGCAGGGAGCGAGAAGAAATTGCAGCAAGAGACAGAGAGATTGCCGAGCGGCGCGCGGAGGAGGACAGGGCGCGGCAGGCTGCCGAGATGACGACCGACTCAGAGACGGGCGAGAAGGTCAAGCGGAAGAAGAAGCCGGCGGCCAGGGGTGACGGCGAGAGCCGTCCGAAGAGAGGATCTCGCAAGAAGAAGGCCGGTAGCGACGGCGAAGAATCCGGCGAGGAACGACCCACGAAGAAGAAGCGCCGTCTCACGAAGAAGGAGCCCTCTGCCAACAGCAAATACAAGTCGGCGGAGATCGTCGTGGACAGCGACGAGGACGACGAGGACGAGGATCCTCTGGAGCGTGCCGAGAGGGCACTCGAGAAGGCCAGCTCCCCGCTCTCGGATGTCGAGGACAAGCGTGATGGGGACGAAGACCGGATGGACGTGGACAACCAAGACGAAGACGAGGACGAGGACGAAGCTCCTGGGGCCACCCGCCGGCAGCCAAGTTCACGATCCAGAAGAGGCAGGGTCATTGAGAGTGATGAAGAAGACGAGGACGACGAGGCTCCCACCAAAAACGGCGCCGGGGCCCACTCCGACGACGAGGGCGAAAAGGCGCGCCCAGCAGCAGACACGAGCATGGCGGACGACGACGGCGAAGAGTAGTGGCGGTTATCACCCAAAGATTGGAACTTGGCGCAGCAGAGGCGAACGTAATAGACAGCCTCTACATCAACCCATCAGGAGGCCGGGATCCGCGTCCACAATTATTAGGCGGGTTGTAGTATAGGTATGATAGGATAGGGAATTCACAAAATGGCATATGACGAAGTATCACGAGTAGCGGGAGACGGGATGCCTCTGGTGGCCCGCCAGGACCTTCTTTGCGAACGCGAAGGGCTCGAGCAGGGAGAGAAGTAACATATCAGCCGACTGACTGGAGAGAGTACTAGTATCAGGTACGACATCGGTGTTTACCCCGCGGGGTGGCCGGCGCGGGGGTGCTGAGCCGGGGCGGCCAACAAGCCGAAGTCCCAATTTCAGCGATCAACCCCGCGCGCTCCAGATCTCCGAAATGCGGCGCCTTGGCCTGGGGCTTGGGCTTGGACTTTTTTTTGCCTGCCGGGGTCGCCTTCGACAAGGTTTCCGGATTTAACCGCAGGAAGCTTTCGTGATGCAGTGCCTTGCTTCCGGCCAACAAGCGAACAAGTAGAACCCTCGCTGCGGGAGCGGGCGACGAGACGCTGACCGTCGCAACGTCGGACGACCAGCAGCTTGACCAAGTCAGGCGCATGTTGTCGGAGAAACTCCGCTAGTTTGCGGATCAGACAACGGGCTCGTCCGGCTGAAATGTTCGGCAATACTACAGGATATCGCGGGCTCAATGTCCTATCGTCTCGTCGTCGCGGAGTGGAGAGAGCCTAGCTGTGTGTGAGTGAGTACTGAGTGTGAGTGGATCATCGTCCATAGCGGGCGCGCATAGCCACTTGGGCTCAGAGTGGCAATCCGAAGCACTTATTCTCGGTCCAAGGTTCGCAGTATGTCACTTGTGGACGAGGAGCGCGTGTCTTTGCGCAGAGGTGCAATTCAGCGAGAGTTTGGCCGTCCATCATTCGTTCGATGGTGTGCATGTGCGTGTGTGTGCGTTGGTTTGTTCTCTCCTTTGCAGCGAGAATTGATTTGCAGATGGGCCAATTGGGGCCCCGGTTACGCAACTTGGCAGGTCCTAACTGCCCTAAGCTGCCGCTGTTGTTGCAGTGCAGGCCACTATTACGGTACCTCCCCGCGCTGGATGCGGCGCGCTTGCATGCACCGGCCTGTAATCGACTGGACGATCATCCGCACCGTGTCCACTCCACGACGTTTCGTGTAGTGTCCCGCCCCGGATACTGGATGCACTTTCCAAGCCTGGGGACCTGGGTGAGCTTCTCCATGGCCTTACGGGTAGGTACTAACAGCAGGCTAGCTTGAGCGGGATGGGTGAGGCTACTTAAGACCACGAAGCTCCGTTCCGTGGCTCGTCCCACTATCAACCACATTCTGCCGGAACCCCACGTCCCCTCATCACGTCGCAGCGAGCTTCGATTGTTGATTGACTTCACGCCTTCGTTCCCGATCTCATTGCAAGCTCTTCAAACCAAGAGTCTACGCCACAGGCTGCATTCACAAGATGGGCTCGGTCGTAACAGACAAGGCCGGCAGGGCCTGGTGGAAGGACGCCGTCATTTACCAGATCTACCCGGCCAGCTTCAAGGACGCCAACGGAGACGGCCTCGGCGACATTCCCGGCATCATCAGCAAGGTCGACTACCTCAAGGACCTGGGCGTCGACGTCGTGTGGGTGTCGCCCATGTACGCGAGCCCGCAGGTCGATATGGGATACGACATATCCGACTACCAAGACGTTCACCGCCCCTACGGCACGGTTCACGATATGGAGGTCCTGGTCGATGAGTGCCATAAGCGGGGGATGAAGCTGATTCTGGACCTGGTCGTCAACCACACTTCGGACCAGCACGCATGGTTCAAGGAGTCCAAGTCATCCAAGACCAACCCCAAGCGGGACTGGTATATTTGGCGACCTCCTCGGTATGCCGAAGACGGCACGCGGCTGCCCCCCACGAACTGGCGGAGTCATTTCAGCGGCAGCACGTGGGAGTGGGACGAGTCGACGGGCGAATACTACCTGCACCTATTCGCCAAGGAGCAGCCGGATCTCAACTGGGAGAATCCCGAGACGCGCGAGGCTATTTACGAGAACGCCATGCGGTTCTGGCTCGACAAGGGCGTCGACGGCTTCCGCATCGACACGGTCAACATGTACAGCAAGGGCGTCGAGTACCGGGACGCACCCATCGTGAACAAGAACGCCTTTGAGCAGCCGGCCTTCATGATCTACTGCAACGGCCCCAGGATACACGAGTTCCTGCGCGAGATGAACAGCAAGGTGCTCAACCACTACAACACGGTCACCGTCGGCGAGCTCCCGCACACGCCCGACCCCCAGCACGTCCTGAGGTACATCAGCGCCGCCGACAGGCAACTCGACATGGTCTTCCAGTTCGACATCGTCGACATCGGCCAGGGCAAGAGCTACAAGTACCAGGGCGTCGACTGGAAGCTGCCCGAGATGAAGCGCATCGTGGCCAAGTGGCAGCAGTTCATCGAGGGGACGGACGGGTGGACGACGGCCTTCTGCGAGAACCACGACCAGGGCCGCTCCGTGTCGCGGTTCGGCAGCGATGCGCCCGAGTGGCGCGAGGTCTCGGCCAAGATGCTGGCGCTCATGATGTGCTCCATGACGGGCACGCTCTTCGTGTACCAAGGCCAGGAGATCGGTATGGTTAACGTGCCGCGGGACTGGCCGATCGAGGACTACAAGGACATCGAGAGCCAGAACTACTACGAGGACATCAAGCGGGAGCACGGCGAGGGCGAGTTCCTCAACTACGTCATGGACAGCATCAACAAGCTGGGCCGCGACAACGCGCGCGTGCCGATGCAGTGGGACGACAAGCCCTTTGCCGGCTTCACGGACAACGCGGAGGGAGCGTGGATGCGCGTCCACGAGCTGTACCCGGAGATCAATGTGGCCAAGCAGGAGCGGGAGCCGCGGTCGGTGCTGAACTTCTGGAGGGAGATGCTGCGGCTGCGCAAGGAGGAGGGCGAGCTGCTCACCCACGGCACCTTCGAGATGTTCGACGAGGATGACGAGAAGACGTTTGTGTTCCGGAAGGCGCGCGACGGGCGGGCGGCGGTGGTGGCACTGAACTTTACGAGCGAGGAGCAGGAGGTGAAGCTTCCCGGGGACGGGCTCAAGATCAGGGTTGGAAACTACGAAGACGTGCAGCAGAGAGTTGCCGCCGAGGGGGAGAAGAGGGTTCTGAGGCCGTGGGAGGCGAGGTTGTATCTGCAGGGGTGAGAAAGAGACGTACAGACGTAGGAGTATTTTCATTGATACACAGCGGCTGGAGGCCGCCGGAACAGAATGTCTTGATGCTGCATCGATAGACAGATTTTACGATGTTTATGATACTGTTGGACTCCTTACTTGCTCTCAGTCAGCTATGTGTGTAAGTGGTTGGTGCAAAATGATGTCGCACAGAGACAAGTACCTAAGTACACCTAGACCTCTGCTGGCCGACCCGGTTCCTTCCCTCCTCCCCCCCCCCCCACTTTCCGGCCAACTCTTCCTTCCTCCATCGATTGTACCTTGCTATCTGTGCCTTTCTAAGCTTCGTTGATGTACCTACATACATAGTAGCTTCCTGCCTTACAGTCAACCATCCATGGAGACACCTTCCTTCCCATTTCTTTCCCAGGGCTATCCATTCTAGGGCAGGTAGGTATCTCATCTCAGTTTCCTAATTAGAAGAAGGCACTTTCTCCTTTCTTCATGTCACCTCACAATCTTACGCAGCAAGTTTGCTGGTCGATCACCAAGGCACATGGTATCCTTTTCCCTTCCTGTCTTTTCCCGCTTCTTTTCAGGGTCCAAAGGAGGGACTTTGTTTCTTTCTTCTGTACTGGCCCGAGGTTCTGGGACCCAATGAAATGAGAATTACTGAGCCATTCCGGATACTACCTTCTGGGCTACGACTACGACCTGATACAGTGGGAACGCATTTGTTGGAGGGCATATATTGTGGCATCTGCAGACTGCAGCAACCCCGGCATTGGATGGCCTAGGCCAGAGCCCCCAATCTCAATCTCAACCAACCCCTGCCGAGCCCCCGACATCCACTCTCGCAGAACAGGGATCGTCGTCGAAGAGTGGGAGATATGCCAGAATTCGACCGACGAAGAACAGGGGAATAGGGGAAGATTACTACACGACGAAGGGATGGGATTCTGGCAGCTTGGCTCCAGGGCCCCTGTCCTGGCCATATGCTTGATCCAGGCTTCATTTTGAGATGTTACCCCCCTCCTCAGCCAAAAGTCACTCAGTGAGCTTGCCAGGTCGTTCTTTGCTTTAAGGTGGTATGCCCGTGGCAGCCACTAGAGCAGTCCATTCTAACCCATTGTGCAATCCGCTTCTTCTGCAGCTTTCCGGCAGAGGCACACAACCGTTCTTTTTCAAGAAGCAACAGGGCACCAACTGCAATTGCTGTTGGAGACACTCAGACAGGGGTTCAATGCTTAATGCAGCCATGCAGCAGGAAGTGGTCAGTCAAGGCAAGAAGGAGGGAACGAGAGGGGTGAAAGCGCACAGGCAAGTGTCCCAAGCTCCTCCCCACGAAACATTTCGTCGTCCGTCGTCGTCGTCGTCCGTTATTGTCGTTTTTATGCGGTACTCGGCACTCTGATCGTATTAGTGTTGGCCCACACAGGAAAAGAAGACGGACGAGAAGGACCAGATCGCAAGCCCTCTCCTCCCTCTCTGTTGCAAAACCCTTTACTTCTGCTTCCTTAGCTGGACTTGAGGTTTCCTTCCTACATTATTACCCTCAAGCTGCCCATCATGTCAAATCCCAGCAGCGTCAACGGCAGCGAGTCGAGCTTCGAGTTCATCGAGACTCCTGCCGCCCCCTGGCCCACATTTGAAAAGGAGGAGGATTGCGGTGTTCGCACCACCAAGGTAAGTTGCCACTTTGCGGAGAGTTCAAAACTCCCAAGAAGCAGGAACCCCAGAGATTCCTCGGATCCCGGGATCTCGGGGGTTTCTCCTGCTCCCTGGTTCGGGTCCTGCTCCAGCTTCCCCCACGGCCTCGGCTTCCCGAACACGCGGATAGCGAAACAAACGGGGCCGAGACTGAGACAGAAGCTAACCTCGTCTCTCTAGTTCCCTTCTATCAAGAATGCCCCTCTGCCCGCCGACGGAGCGGGCTCCGACTCGTTCTCGAACATCGCCCTCTTCTCCCTCCTGTTTGGCGTTCCCTACTACATGTCCTGGAAGATCGGCGGCGGTTTGAAGACGATCATCTTCTTCGCTCTGTTCACCTCAATCCCCATTGTCGTGGGTTTCTGGCTCGTTACGTCGTCTCTGAGTCCCCGCAAGAATGATAAGGCCCGCCTTCCTGGCCGCCCTGTCGAGCACTACCTCACCTTCAAGAAGGAGGCCGATAAGGCAAAGTACTATGGCAGGAACAAGATTACCATGGAGAACTTCCACGAGATGTACTTCGATGGTGACGTGGACTTCAACGGCGATGCCCTCGAGGTCCTCGAATACCGTCACGATTGGGCTTCTTTCCGCTTTACCATCAATCTCGCCAAGTTTGTCTTCCTCCAGTTCGCCCCCGAGGTCATCATGCACACTCGCTCCCAGGGTAGGTCCTTCTCGAATCCTCAACCCTTGCACGAACCCTTGCTTACCATCGATAGATGAGGAGCAAGTGCGTGACCACTATGACCGAGGTGATGACTTCTACGGCTGGTTCCTTGGCCCCCGCATGATCTACACCTCTGGTATCATTTCCGATATCAACAAAGAGGAGACTCTCGAGGAGCTACAGGACAATAAGCTTGCCGTCGTCTGCGAGAAGATCGGTCTCAAGCAGGGCGAGTCTCTCCTTGACATTGGTTGTGGTTGGGGTACTCTTGCTCGTTTTGCGAGTGTCAGCTATGGTGCTCGCGCTACTGGTATCACGCTCGGCCGCAATCAGACCGCCTGGGGTAATGGTGCCCTCCGTAAGGCTGGCATTCCTGAGAACCAGAGCAAGATTCTGTGCATGGACTACCGTGATATTCCTACTGTCGACGGCGGATACAAGAAGATCACTTGTTTGGAGATGGCCGAGCACGTTGGTGTCCGCCACTTCCAGACCTTTTTGCGCCAGGTTTACGATATGCTTGACGACGATGGTGTCTTCTTCCTGCAGATCGCTGGCCTTCGCAAGTACTGGCAGTACGAGGATCTCATCTGGGGCTTGTTCATGAACAAGTATGTCTTCCCCGGCGCCGACGCCTCGACTCCCCTTGGATTCTTCACCGACAAGCTCGAGGCTGCTGGTTTCGAGGTCAAGAGTATCGACACCATTGGTGTGCACTACTCGGCCACTCTTTGGCGCTGGTATAGGAACTGGATGGCCAACCGTGAGAAGGTCGAGGCCAAGTACGGCAAGCGATGGTTTCGTGTAAGTTGAAGATCCACCCGTGCGACGAAATAAAGTGCTGACCTCGAATCCTGCAGATCTGGGAGTACTTCCTCTCCTACTCCACCATCATCTCTCGCCAGGGCAGTGCAACATGTTACCAGTTGGTCATGCACAAGAATATCAACTCGGTCCACCGGGTTGAGCACATTCCCACCGCCTATGGCCTGTCCGGAGCTCTCGCTGCCTCCAAGGTCGACCTTCCTGGTTGGGCTAAGCAGAACAACGTCAGCTCATCCCTGGACTTTACCCAGTAAACGGGCTGGTTATGTGTCCGTATGCGCGGCATCGTCGTTCCGGGCTGGATAATGGGGAATGAGGGTTGGGCTGTGAAAGAAGCATGCCTGGGCACGGGAACGGACACTCGTTTACCAGAGTGAATCAGTAGCTATGTGGTGGATGCGTCGAGGAGGTCGAATATTAGGAAGAGTTCAGAGTACACCAGACACACTCCAGTCTAGTGGCAGTCAAACAGTCAGTACTAACGACGCTTGCCTGGGTCCAGATGAGGCCTAGGATGTCCTACCAAGATTTCGCGTGAGTTCCCGCAGCTAGTTCCCGTGACGATGTGTGACACCTTTGGCTCTTACTGCCATTTTGGAGATGCAAGGGGTGTGGCAAGTGCTCGAAGTCGAGTTTTTAAACAAACAAGTGGTCACTGCGTGCTTCCAAAAGAAGCGAGGCGATGTTATTAAAAGCTCACGGGCTATTTGGCAGGTAAACAAACATCCCCTTCATATGTTGCTCTGTGACATCTCTTGGCCTGTCGAGGCCGGGCACATTCAGAACCGGTGGATAATGGGTTCTTGGAGAAGAAAACAGTCCTGGTTCCCTCTCGAGCCCGAGGTCTTGCACTCTTTTCCTCTGTTTTGCGAGCCGCCACCTCCGACTCCAAGATGCGTCCCATCTCGACGCCCCTCTTCGTTTTTGCCATTGCCGTCGTCGAGGCAAGAAGGTTTCGCAGCGCGCCGTCTTCGATGCTCCCCGCCAGCATATACGATGCCGGCCTATCACCAGCATCAACGACGCCTCCTGCGCTCCTCGTGAGACAAAACGGGATGGCGGCGGTCGCGCTCGATCCGGCTGCCATTTGCGGATATTTTACTCTTTCAGATGACGGAGGTAAGCAGTATACGAGGGCGTCAGTCAACTTTGGATATACGAACGCCAACTGAGAACTCGTCGGCTCGCAGAAGTCCGAACACACAAATGCGAAGGCACCAGTGTTACATGCGGCGTGGCTCAGGGATTTCTTGCGTGTAACAAGACGCCGTACACCACCTGCTACAACGAGCGCGAGAGCAACGAATGCGCGCCTGGGAAGAAGCCGGGCGATAACACCTTGTGTTGGTAGGCCTGGTTTTTTTCATCTTTCTCCCCCTTTTCCAATCTTCACTTAACAAGATCACAGGAGCTGACCGGGAGCCAAATCTGGGGGAGCTGCAGTCGAGAGACTTCGGGATACGTCCCGTCGTGCCAGACATTCATGAGAGACGACGGCGCATGGGGGTGGAAGCGGATGCTTGGGTGCCGCAGCCTGGACATTAAGTGGGACGAAACGGTGACGCTGCACCGCGAGACGAGCTTGCTGGGGAGCTTTGGGGGGAACTTCCCGTCGTTGGTCACTATTACGTCCCCTATTATGTCGAAACCGCCAGAAACGAGCGCCAGTGCCGAGGAGACGTCCGAATCCTCTCTTGCATCCCCGACTTTGGCTCTGACACCGACGCCGACGCCGACCTTCACCGCGGTGGAAATGCCAGTGGCGAGCAGCAGCAACAGCACTACCAGCACCATCAGACCAGACGCAACCGGCGCAATCGTGGGCGGCGTCATCGGTGGGCTGGTGATACTGGGCGCGTCGGTCTGTGTTGTGGTATGGATGCTGGTCAGGCGGAGGCGGAGGCGGGGCTCGACGCACGACGGGCCGGAGCCTTCGGAGCTCCACGGGCGGGAGATTCCGCCGAAGCAGGAGCTCGAGGCGAACGAGGTGCGGCGGCGGGAGCAGCAGGAGCAGCCGCCCGAGTCTCCGGTGTATAGGGAGCCGCCGCCGGACGAGCTCGGGAGTCCGACTAGGCCGGCGGAGCTGGGGGGATGAGAATCCGGGTATTTTTGGTTTATTTGCGGCGAAGGTGTTTCTGGTGCGAGGTTTTGCAAATTCAATAATGTAATTTTCGACACCTTTCTGGTTTCCCACCCGTGTGAGGGTTTTGCGTGAAAGGAAACTCGAGACGGTGGCATGGTAACACTCCTTCGACTCCACCACCCCTGCATCGATGCTTGTTTTCGTCAAGCCATGCCATGGCGAGATTTATGAAACAGTTTGCGGCTGTCGGTTCTTTCCCACCAGACAAGGGAGGCTTGCAGGGTAGTCGTCTTTTGCTTGACGATGGCGCTGGCAAACAGGATCGGACAGGGTTCAGGAGAGGAGATCCTCGTGGGGGGGCCTTCGACATCGAGGCGTTTGGAAGGACGACAAACGCCTAGATACGAATTCTGGTCCATTCAACAGAAATTTAGAAAAAGCCACAGGTGACCACTTCTGGCTAGCTCTGCATGCTGTCGATCTTGCAGTATAAAGCCCCGGGAGCACAAACATCAGGCCCCCCCTATATTGTTCGGTTTGTCCATCCCCTGGCCATCTAATGCGTGTCAGAGAATGTGTGCCATTACTAGGGATAAAAGCTGTCAGACCATCCTCTGTCTGGACATCTTCGATATGCCTCTTTTTCCACGCTTCTCTCGGCCAAATCTCTGCGCTTCGATAGTCGTTGCTTCCCTCGAGGTCTGAACTGTTCCCAAAATGCGGCCAAGTCATCCTTCTTTCGCTCTTCCAAGGGATGGACAGCCCAGTATTCACGGCTCCGGTGCGGAAGGTGAGACGAGTCTCGAAGGCCACAACCAGTTGCCACAACATGCCTCTGTGTCTGGGTCATCCAACCGCCTCGTTGCGAGCCAGGCGCCAGCGACCACGCCGGCGCCCAACATCAGGGTTAGGGATGATGATGTGGCCACCAAGCAGAAAGCGACGATCCCGTCGAAGTTGTGCGGGTACTTTTATCTTTCTTCAGACCTCGGTAGGCTTGCCGTGTCCTTGGAAGTTGCGACGAGGCTGACGAGATCGACGCTCTCCTTCTCACAGGACTCAGAACCCGTACGTGTGACATAGCGGGAGTGGCATGCGCGACTTGGTCTTCGTGGCTTGGCTGCGATGAGCGGCCGTTCACGGCGTGTTATGATGGATCTGCCGCTCAATGCGCGTCTGGAAAGTCGACCGGCAGTCAGACTCTCTGCTGGTATGTCAACGGCCTTTCAACTTGCTCTTCATGAACCTAGCCCGGTGGTCGAATAACTGACTACCGGAGTAGTCAAACACGAACTGGTTGGACAGGCAAGTGCCAGACCTTCCTTCGAGTCGAGGAGGACACGGCCACAAAGACGCTCCTCGGATGCCGCGAAGAAGGAACCAACTGGGACGCGACCATCTTCTTACACACGACGACTCCGTCGAGCATGAGCGCAACTCCAACTTCCACACCCGCCGTCTATCCGGGCAACTCACTCGCCTCATCGACAAACACCGCCTCCCAAACCGCGAGCAGCAGCAACGACTCAGGAACACCGGTGGGAGCCATCGTGGGCGGCGTCATCGGCGGGTGCGTCGTCCTGGCCCTCGGCGGGTGCATCATCGCCTGGATCGTCCTGCACAGGAGGAGGAGGGCCGCGTCGACGCACCACTTCTGGTCGTACAAGACGCCCAAGCTGCAGGTCTCGCGGCCCAACTTTCACCTTCACCATCACCAGCCGCAGCCCCAGCAGCAGCACTTTGAAGCATACGAGGAGGAGTTCAACAGCCGGATCATCTCGCCCGTCTCCCCGGCGGGACCGCAGATCGTGATCGACTCCCCGACGTCGCCGGTCCGGAAGGTTTCGGAGCCCGCGGATTCGCCGGTCGCGAGGGACTCGATGCATAAAGAGCGTCATCACGGTTACGTTGGTACTTCGACCAAGCCGGCTGAGCTGGACTGACGAGCAAGGGGGAGATGGTGCTTGGTTTTCGAAGGGGGTGTTATTGTAATATTAATTGGAGTTTGTTGAATGTGAAATGGTCTCTTTGAAGGCATGTCTAGTGTTACGAATAAGCCTCCCTTGTAATGCACGAGTTCCGATGTTGCTCTTCGTGGTGTGACTGGCACTGATCGCTCTGGGCCAAGGCGACACAAACCTGTGTTGTGTTCCAGATGATTGGGAAATCACTTTACTTACACAGACATCGACCGTTTTCGGTCGACAAGCTTTGTCCGATGCTCGAGTATATAGTCTTCCCAGCAGTAGGCCTCCGCAGCGAGCCCAACTTGCCCGGCATGAGCTCTTCGATACCACACTTTACCCTCCAGTAATACGCAACGTGCAGCTGCCCAAGATGATGCCTCCTCTCTTCCTGCTCGCAGCCATCTCAAGCCTCCTCTTCACAGTTCAAGCGGTCAAGCCCGCAAACAACGACGACAGCTCGCTTCTCAAACGAGATCCCGGAGCGACGCAGCCCTGGGACAACGGCCTCTCCCCCGACGCGCCTTCGAACCCGTCGACCGTCACCGTCTATGTCACGCACGTCATCAGCTCTTGCACCTCGACAGTGACGGCCTCAGATGCAAACAACAACCAGCCCACGGATGCAAATGACGACCAGCTCACAGATACAGAAAACACCCAGCCTCCGCCGTCCCAGGTCGAGAGCCCGGCTGCCACCAGCCCGAGCCCCTCTCAGTCCAGCCCACTGAGCGAACTGTGGTCCCGCGTACCTGAGTCTGCTACAACACAGAGGCAACAGCCCAGCGGCTATTACGAGTCGGGCCGGCCGATCCTGCCCGGGAAGGTCATTCATTAGGCCCGCTTGAACGACGACTGAGCCTTTTGAGGTCCACGTGGAAGCACGGGGTTCTTCGGTA